>JASDQU010309688.1:152179-162516 GCA_032191745.1 Picea mariana
GTGGCCTCCTTTCTCAAGCTCGACCTCCTCTATTCTTGCTCTCTCAAAATGCTCAACAATCCAAGAATGGGTGTGCCCTCCTACCCTAATTGACCTCATGAGGGAAGGTGAAGAGTCTCTCAAATTTCAATCCAATGGTGGAGATTGGAAGTGATCAACGGTGGAAATAAAGTCAATTAAGTTACCCACTTTCCCTAAGTCCAAAAAGTCACCTTTTAATTTGTCTCTCACAAATTAAATGTCTAGGGTCCACATTAGGCACTTTCTCACCCCTTAGGCGCCTAGGTGATGAGAAACACTTGCCTAGGTACTGTTATCGCACAGTTTGTACTTTGAAGGATAAAGGAAAGGTAAAGAAGACAAACTGACGCAACAGGAGACTACCCTATCACTGTCACCTCAATAGGGTATCTCTTTCTATTTAGGGTAGTAGGCCTAGGGGAGACGTCCCCGGTGACTTGGGGTTTTGAGAAGGCAAAGGTTTAAGGCTAAGTAAAAGTTTTCCCCCTCACAAGTCACCACCGATCAGAAAGTCCAACTAAACAACCAATAAAAGATAGTAATAACCCAAAGTTGTACCTGCCCGAAACAAAGCAACATAAAACTTATATTTGCAAGATCACTTGCTGGTTAGTACTTCATATAATTGGACTTTCTCAAATAAGCAATTGACTAATATTATTGATGAAGCAATCAATGATGTATAATAGCATTGATCACAATGTGTTACTTCACAATAAATGCTTTTCAGTAAGCTTCACAATGAGCAAGAGTGATTTATCATCAATGTAACAATATCAACATTCATTAGAAGCAAAGACTACTACGCTTTAGCCAATCTTTCAATTGCTTTAAAGAAACATTAATTTGCCGCAAAGTATAGCTATAAATCAAAAGGATAATGGTAGCAATAGGGTTAGTAGGTTAGTCTAGGCTAGGGTAAGAAGGTGTTAATAATTGTTCAAAGTATTGGATGTTTGAAGTTTGTGATCAAGGCACTCAAGCATAGAAGGCCTTAGATCAGTGCATTCATAGGGCAAATGGAGTCAAACTAATTGGAAGAGTTGAAGGGACAAAATGATAATAGCAGGGCCAAAGACAAGAGGGATATGATGGATGAAGTGTTGTTAAGACAAGGCCTCAACCATCAACCCTAGGGGACAACGACTCACTAATGTGTAGTAACCCTAGGCCTTAGTGCGTTTTCCTCATTTTTTAGCTCAATGACAAAGTAAAATTGGCTAGCATGAAGAGTAAATGGTAGGGTGTTGCAATGGCAAGGCCCTAGCAATATCTTCAACAAACAAAATGGCTCCTTGGCATAACCTAGTAGGGACTTAAAATAAGGACACCAACATGTGCTTATTTCCTAGGGTTTATTCCAGCAAATTTCATTGACAAACTGCAATTAAAAATACCATAACCATTCAAGTAAAGGAAGGATTGCAAAAATTCACTTACATTCACCGAGTATCATCAATGCCAAACCCTAGTTGTAAACCTTCCACCAAGAAAATGCCAAAAATAGCCAAAATAAGCTTCCTTCAACAAGTGTGCACTAGTAATTTCAGCCAAAACCCTAAAAAAGGTTGCAAATTTCAGACCTCACGCCAGTGTGAGTGAAAGATGATGAATAAAATAGAGTTTTAGCTCTCTTACTTATACAGTAGCAATGACCTTAATTAATTTTTAGGTCACAAAAGGTCGACATGGCCAAAAATACATAATAATACTGTTTTACATTAAATGTCATAATCAAACCCTAAATCAAGCAAAAATGAGGACGACATGCCCTTTTAGGGTGGTGTTAGCCCTTTCTAGGGCAACATTGGCCTCTTGGAGAAAAACGTTAGGCCTCTGGAAGCTGCCACACGTGCCACAACTGCCTCCCAAAACCTCCACAAATGCTGGGTGATGTCATGAATGTCCTGGGTGACGTCATGGCCTTCCAAGGCCAACGTCTTGGTGGAAAATGCACAACCCCCCTGGGTACAGGTTTGCTAAGTTGCCTCTGGTGGAACGTCCTCCTCTTCCTCAGTGCAAACCCTCTGATTTGTCTCTACCCCCTGCTGGACTCTTAGCATCCATCTGATGGGCTTTCAGCCCCATGGATGTCCGAACTAATCATCTCCCCATGTGTACCTGTCCATAATGGTACCTGTCCGTCGGGTATGGTCCTGCACATCAACAGATATGCCCTCCACGGGCTCACAAGTCACAGGGATCATAGCAATGTCAATCACATCCAATCATCAATATTATTAAACATGTGCATAAAACCCCTTTTACCCAGTCAAGTGCTTAAAGACATTATACAAATCTGCAAGCCAAGTTTGGAGGAAGTGACAGGGCGTCCCATTGGGCTAATGCTCACTAGATGTGGGATGTTTCCGGGAAAAATCAAATCCAAGCCATGTGAATGGATGAGGTGGATAAGGGATGTCTGGACAAGGGGTGCAGTGATAGCAGGGAAATGCATGACTTACCTGTGGGTGCCTTTGTAGAGGGTGAGCTGCACCTGTCATGGATGCAAATGTTTCCAAGCCCATTCATGCCTTTTATCTTTATTCTTATTGCTTTTTCTTCAAGAAGCTAGTCAGGGGACACTGCCCTGGCGTGGTGACCAGTGGTGGCAATGTTACCCACAAGCACTTTAACAGAAATGAGAAGGCTGGCTCGTGATGAGACCCCCTTTCTCTTGGCTATGCCACCAAGAGCCACTACCTTGGCATGGTCACCAACTGCTAGTAGTGTCATACCGCTAGATTCCCATGTACATAATAGGCTGACTCGTGATGAGACCCCCTATCCTTTGACTAGTTCTTGTTTTATTATTTTTTATGGGTCCCTCCATTTCTTGCTGAGAAGCCTTTTACTGCTTTCTTGGGGATCCCTGGGCAAAGCATCTCGAGGTTTTGTTTTTATGCCTTTATCTTTTGCCAGCTGCTTTTACCCTCTGGGCCTTTAGCCCCTTCTTCCCACAAGGTAAGGTGCAACCCTTAAATATTTGGCCAACCCAATGCCCGGACCAGTGTAAGGGATGGATGAGTGAGAGAAAGACGGAAAGTGGTAAGTATGGTGGGAGCRGACGATGGCTTCTCATGAATCCCCTAGTGGCAACTCAAAACCTATGGGCACAAGCTTACTAGGGCATCCTGTCWTTTCCCCCAGATATGGTCAAGTGGATAGGTATAAGATCCAAGCACCCGTTAGAAACAAAAACAATTGAATGCACATATTCAAAGGTTTTGAGGATTAGAGTGACACATACCATGATACCCGGATTCATAACCTCATGGAGAAAAATCCACTTCTGCTACAGGACCAGGCCGAGGTGATGGATGCTGCTGCTGCTGACAAGGTGGAGGTGCTGAAGAAAAGAAAATATGGGTCCTCCAGGGCCATGCTCAAGTCGATCTGGCTCTCGGTACTCCATGTCTAGGCCCTGTGGGCCTCGAGACATAATCTCCTTAGTTATCCCTAAACTGGGGATAACATGTACTTTAATTATTTTAACAAAAAACACCTTTTTATACTTCAATGTCAGATTATCAATGGGGTAATAATCTTTGACTTGGGCAACTTATTAATCTTTCAACATATTTGCTGGATGAAAATAGGAAGGAATTTTTAATGCTATGTCATTTTTTGTTCTTCCACAATTTATGATACTTGGTATGTTGACTTGGAATGGAAACTTTAGCACCTTGAAATTTAATTACATGTTAGGTTTTTACTGTTCTTGAAAAAACAAGAGACTCTTGTTTAACCATGAAATGGCAGCTACAGTTTTCAATCAGTGTTGGAGGTTAAGTGATAAGTCACCAATTAATTACAACAGTTTTAACAGTTTTGGAGGTTAAGTGACTCCTCACCAATTAATTACAACATTTTGAACAGATATGGCCCTTGGATTGTTGTGTGACCTGTCTGCCCCAGGTGTTGAATCAATTGCATGGTGTGACGGCATCGATCTTAGTGGCAGTTCACCAGAGTCTGTTCCACATTGACTGTGTTCTTTTCTGAATCAGAGCTGTGAGATACATAATGATTAAACTGGCAGCTCTCTTGTGCATGGATTTAATGGGGATGCTTCTAATTTCCCTCTGCATTAAATATTTTAACCCTTTGACTTTAGAAATCCGCATGGAGTCCACTGGGTGATATTTTTTTCCCATTCGGTATTCTGAACTTTAACAAATTCTTGATGGTGCTTATCACGGTCACGTTTTAAGCTGGAAGTGGTCAGTTAGACCGAACAGTGGATATCAATATATGCTGCAGCCTTTTTCAAAATTCTTTCTATCTGCCATAATTACACCTGGGTTTGCTTATACACTATCATTTGGCACTCTTATGGCTTGTTTCAAAGGTCTTGTTATCTCCATTTTTTTTTGTTTTTCTTGTTCTTTTTAAGTAGTGGAATGATCTGGTTATTGATTATTTTCTTCTACAGTGCTGTACAATGACAACCTTGACTTAAGGATTAGTGATTTTCTCTTCAACTATTGCAGCGGAGTTTGGTGATAGAATTTGAAAAAGATTGGCCATTTGAGATGTCAAAGGCTAGGTTCAGAGAAGTTCTGAAAAGTGTGTGGCCAAATGCCGAAATCAGTTCACTATATGCTAGGAAATGGTTCTCTCCAAACAGCAGTTAAACTGCAAGAGGCTTTGTTACCAATGTAATGAACCAAAGTGGTTCATATACAGAATATCCAAAATAAATAGGACAACAATGAGAAATCCATATAGAATTAATATAACAAATTGAATATATAAAATGATTGATGATTACAATAGCATGTGATTTTGGGTATAAGCATACATTGAATGGTCACACACTTGAATAAACATGATTTTTAGACATGTGACTGTTATCCCCTATCCTAGGGATAACTGAGGAGATTATGTCTTGAGGCCCATAGGTCCTAGACATGGAGTACCGAGAGCCATATTGACTTGAGCTTGGCCCTGGAGGGCCCATCTTTTCTTCAGCGCCTCCTATCTATCAGCAACAGTAATATCCATCCCATCGGCCTGGTTCTGAAGTAGCAGTGGGTCTTGCTCCATGAGGTAATGAGTCCGGGTATCATGGTATGTGTCACTATGATTCTCAAAACATTTGAATATGTGCATTGAATTCTCTTTTGTTTCATGACGTTTGCTTGGAAATTATGCCTTTTAACTTGTCCATACCTGGGGGGATGACAGAGTGCCCTACTAAGTTGGTTCCCTTCGGGATGAGTTGCCATTGGGTGGGTTATGAATGCTCATCATCCATTCCTTCCATACTTATCACTTTTCATCATTGTTCCTCTCATCTATCCCATACATTGGTTCGAGCATTGGGTTTGCCAAGCTAGTAAGGGTTGTACCTTGCCTTGTGAGAAGAAGGGGCTAAAGGCCCAGAGGGTAAAAGTAGCTGGAAAAAGTTAAAAGCCAAGATCAAACCTTGAGATGCTTCGCCTAGGGATCCCCGAGAAAGCAATAAAAGGCTTCTCAGTAAGAAAGAAAGGGGGATCCATAAAATAAAATAAAACTCAAGACCTAGTTGGTGCATAGGGGGTCTCATCATGAGCCAACCTATTAGGTCCATGGGCATGTAGCAGTATGACACTACTATTCATTTGGTCACCACGCCAGGGTAGTGGCTCTTGGTGGCATAGCCAAGAGAAAGGGGGTCTCATCACGAGCTAGCCTTCTCATCTCCGTGAAATGCTTATGGGTAACGCTGTCACCACTGGTCACCACGCTAGGGCAGTGTCCTCTAGCTATTCTCTTGAAAGAAAAAGCAATAAGACAAAGAGTAAAAAGGCATTGAATGTGATAGGAAACAATTGCATCCATGACAAGGTGCATCTCATCCTTTACAGAGGCACCCACAGGTAAGACCTACATTCCCCTGTCATCTTTGCACCCCTTGCCCAAACACTCCCTACACCATCTCATACTTTTACATGACCTAGATTGGTCTTCACCTAGGAAACACCCCACACCTGAGGAGGATTAGCCCAATAGGACATCTTGAAACTTTCTCCAAACATGGCTTGTTAAACTACATAACGTCTTTGAGCATTTGTCTAGGTATAGGGGGGTTTGATGCACATGTTTGGGTAACTTGATTATTAGATGTGATTGACATTGCTATGATCCCTGTGACTTATGAGCCCATGGAGGGCGTACTTTTTGTTGCTGTAGGACCATGCCCGACGGACAGGTACATATGGGGAGATGATTGGCTCGGACCTCCATGGGGCTAAAAGCCCACCAGATGGATGCTAAGACCCCAGCCAGGGGCAGAGGGATACCAGAGGCTCACACTAGAGAAAAGGCAGGATGTTCCACCAAAGGCACTTTGGCAGGCCTAGATCCAGGGGGGTCTTTCCCTCCCACCATGACGTTGGCCCTTGAATGCCCCCGACGTCATCATTCTGAGCCTTGACGTCATCCAGTTGGGGTTTTAGGGATGAGGATGGCTGGATTGGCATGTGTGGCAGTTTTTGAGGGGTTTTGAGCCCTAACGTTTCACTTTGGAGGCCTAGCGTTCCAAGAGGGGGCCCAACGTCACCCTAGGAGGGGCATGATGTCATCCTTAAAAGATAAAATTAGGGTTTTTATTTTCAATTTTATGTAAAATTGGATTTTTGATGTAAACTAACCATGTTAGCCTTTTTTGACCTAAAATTTAATTAAAGGTCACTTGTATTGTATAAATAAGAGAAAAATCTCTTATATTTTTCATCATCTTTCACTCACACAAGTGGGAGGTTTGAAATTCAGCCTCTTTTAAGGCTTATTGGTTGAACTAAGTGGTGCACAACTCTTGGAGGGAGCTTATTTTGGTGTATTTTTGCATTTTCACGATGGAAAGTCTTCAACTAGGGTTTGTGACTAGATTATTCTTGGTGAAGTAAGTAGAAATATGCAGTCCTTCTTTATTTTGAATGGTTATGGTGTATTTACTTGTTCATTTATAAGATTATGATATTGCTAGTGTGAAACCCTAGGTGAAAAGCACATGTTATTGTCCTTTTCTTTAAGACTCTTCACCTACTTGAGAACACCTCCCTTGAAGGATATGCTAGAGCCCTACCTTAGTAGTACTCTAGTATCATTGCTTCATTAAGCTTCATACATTTATTTCAAGTTTGATCTAAAGAAGAAGGAAATTGCTAGGGCCTAGGGTTACCTACTTCCTAACATCTTTTCCTTCTAGGGTTTTAGATATTGAGGCCTTAGGTTACTAACACCTCAATCATCTTCCCTTTCTTTTTGGCTCATCTATTATCATTTGTTGTTTCCCTCTAAGAATTGCCATTGCAATAGTGACTCCATTTACCCTAAAAGGCACTAGTTCATGCCTTGCAAGTGATTGATTGTCTAAAACAACTCTTAAACCATCTACTTTAAGACCTATACTAACTATTTCTAACTCTAGATTAGACTAATCTACTAACCAATTTGCTCTTGTTGCAAAAGATTGCTACAACCATCTATAACAACAACAAATTCATCTTAAAAGCAAGTTTTAAAGCTGATTTTTCATTGCCTTCATTGCTTCTCACAAATACTAGCATTTTTCCAAGTTTATGTTATCATTTTTGGTCATTATTGAAGCTTTATTGAGGCATAATTGTGAAGCTATTGCTATATATACATTGTCGTTATAAATACTTCTGTTGCTTCAACTTTTATATCAGCTTGTGCTTTTTATCAAAGTCTATGGTTTTATGAAGCACTAACATCATATGGTACTTGCAAATAACATTTTTCTTGTTGTCTTGTTCTGGGCAGGTACATTCAAATATTACTTTGCTTCATCTTATTAAAACCTTTGGGACTTTTTGATCAGAGTGACCTGTGAGAGGGGTGGGACTTTCCTGATACTTTTACCTTAGCCTTTTCAAATCCCCTGGTCATTGGGGACGTCTCCCCTGGGATTCTACCCTAAAGAGAAAGAGGTGTCTTGTTTAGGTGACAGTGATAGGACAACCTCCTGTTATGCCAATTTATTGTTCACTTGCCTTTGGCTTTTGGGCAAGTACAAATTGCGCGATAACATTTTGGTGCCGTTGCCGGGGAACATTGAGTCAATATTCCTCAACGACACTTTTTCAGTAAGCCTTTATCCAAAGCCTTCTTTTCACAAAGCTTACCTGGCGACTCCACCGAGGGTGATTCCCTCAACCCCTTGATAATCCTTAAGAGGATATCTGGCGACTCCACTAACCTTTTCCAAGGTGCCACCTTGCTCTCAATTTTGTGATATTTCCAAGTTATTGGATCATGGCGCCCTAGGAACAAGTGTATCCGACTATTGATTTCAAAAGTTTTCAAGGATACCCGCATTATTTTGATAGAAAATGATTAAACAACTCTCCAAGATTTGGAGGCCTCCCAATTACTCACATTGTAGAATTCTTGAAGTATATAAGTGAGATAGAATTGGGAGGGGAGGATGTTTTGGTAAAATTGTTCATACTTTCTCTCCCATCTTTTTTGCAAGATTGGTTTAAGAGTTGTTGCAAAGATAGGGGTATATCATCTTTCATAGACCTTGTTATCGCACAGTTTGTAGTTAAGGTAAAAGACGGATGAAAGAAAGGCAAACTGGCGTAACTGAGAAAGGCAAAGGTTTGAAAGGCTAAGTATAATATTCCCCCTCACAAGTCACCATTGATCAGAAAGTCCCGGCTAATCAACCAATAAAGATAACTAATAACCAAGAAAGTGTACTTGCCCAAGACAAAGCAACAAGGAAACTATACATATGCAAGATTACTTGTTGGTTAGTACTTCATATAATCAAAGACTTTATGATAATAAGCAATTGACCAATTATATTGATGAAGTAAATCAATGTTTATACAATAGCAATGATTACACAATATCACTTCACAATAAATGCTAAAGGAACTTTGCAATGATAAATAGAAATCAATGTAACAATACTAGGAGCAACGCTTTAGCTAGTCTTTCAATTGCTTTAAAGATATAAATAAATGCTGCAATGTATAAAGATAACTCAAGTGGATGATAGCAGCAACAAGGTTAGTAAGTGTTAGTCTAGGCTAGGGTTAGAATGAGTTAATGATTGTTCAAGAATATTTAGAAGTTGTGTGTGTGATCAAGGTACTCAACACAAAAAGTCTTAGATCAGTGCGTTATTAGGGCAAATGGAGTCAAAACCACTGTTGAATATATCGCCGAAATATCGGATATGTCGCCGACATTTTCCCCTGGCCGAAACTTTCCCTCGAAAATTTTGCGACATATCTGAAACTTTGAAAGTGTCGCGACACTTTCATTAACACTTGACATTTTTCCAATGTGTTGCGAGTCGATACAATATGTTGGCATGCTGAGGTTTTTTGCGGGTAAAGTGCGTGCGAGAGGGGTCTTAGAGGCCGTGGGTGCCTTTTTTTGGTCATTATTTCATTTGTGAAGTGTGAGAGAGCTAGAGAGGTGTGAGGAAAGCCATTGTGCATCTATCCTAGGAGGAGAAAGCCAAGGATCTTGCTTCCATTAGCGCCAGCGGAGAGATCAAGATTTCCAGGTATGATCAAAAACATTTTTCTTTTATTTGTTTGAAGTTTGAACTTGAAGATTTGAACTTTGTTTTTAAAATTTTTAGAGTTAGGCTAGGGTTTGCAATGTGCCTGTTTTTGAATGGAAGATTCAATCATTCTAATTCATCTATCTCTTATTATTTAACCTTTGCATTATCGTGTGTTTATTTTGGTTTTCTTTTGTGCCATAGGTTTAATATTTTCATCTAAAGAAAATGCCAAAGGCATTGGATCTAATGTGGGTGTATGGTGAATCAGTGCAACTTCCCAATAGACAAGTATTGACATGAAATCTTTGCGGAAAAAGGATTTTTGTAGGAATTAGCCGCTTGAAATATCACCTTGCCAAAATCCCTGGATTTAATGTGGATCCTTGTCCAAACAGTGCCGCAGAAATTATGCGTATTGCAAACCAATCACTCATTGATATGGCTAATAAGAGGGATGCGATCGAGGCTCGCAAAAATGAACTTGCACGTTCCACTGCAAATAGATACACTGGAACAAGTGCCTCTGAGGGGGGACCAGTACCACAATCCCGCTCCTCAGCCACAGGGCCCTCAACATCTGCAATCCCCTCAACTTCTGCAGCCCCCCATCAACCTCATCTTACTTTGCGATGAGGTCAACACCTGGGGGGCAACCTTCTATTTGGTCATTGATTAAAAAAAAAGAGACGGAGGAGGTCGACAAGCTTGTGGCCAAATGTTTTCTTTGGAGTGATATACCTTTTAACATTGCCAATAACCCCTTCTACCATCCCATGTT
>JASDQU010309689.1:23111-35256 GCA_032191745.1 Picea mariana
CCCCCTAAAACCACTCTCACTTATCGTCGATGTATTAAGGTGGGTGCACCTTACCTGGATCTAATGGTTGTTGATTCATGCGCTTTCACATCTGACGATCACAACTTAATATGGTTATTTGACCAATCATCCAACGTTCCTTCTACTTGAAAATGATTCAACTGCTCAAAAAGAACTTGGGTTTGATCCCACGGTCGATGGGTATATGGATAGTCAAACTCTCGTCCTTTTTGATGGTCACGATCCTCTTGCAACTCTTAAGCCCATGGTCAACTTCTAATCGAATGACAATTGTTCTTTTCACAGTGATCAGACGCTTGCTGAGTCTTCTCACCATTTTTGTGCATTTGATTAACTGTTAAATCCTTCCAATGATCCCAACGATATTTCTTCATGCGCTAGCCTTTCTGAACATCATCGGATTGTTGATCCTATCGTGATCAACAATTCATTCTTCTTCTTGAGATTTGGACTTCTGGTTATTTACTTCTCCTGTTGACATCAATGACAATTATGTCTAATAGATTTTTCATAGCCAAAGGATGTCATGGCCATCAACACTAGGAACAAGGCCTATGCCCCCAAGGGAAAATTTAATTCTCCCCATAGTTTTTCTACCTCGATCTCATCCTCGCCCACTGTTATTGTCCAGGTTCCTAAGGTTTCCAAGAGTCAAGGAATCACCCCCCCTCTCTCCTCTTCTAAAGACAATATCTTGAATCAGTTAGCCAACATAAAAATAGATGCAACCCTTCTAGACATGGTTGTCGTCCTTGAACAACAGATGCATCTGAAACAATTTATATAAGGAAAATCTTATGTTGTATCCAATCTTTTCGAAGAGGTAAATGAAGAGGATTATTCTGTAAATAAAGTAGGTGTACATAAATTTATATACCCTATAAAAAATCCCCCTTTTTATCTTTTGTAAGGATTATGGATAAAATTGTCCATTGTTGCCTCATTGATGGTAGTTCAGGCCCAAGTGTGATGTCGAATATTATTATGGAAGAGATAGGCTTGTCTTGTACAAATGAAAATGCCATAAGCATGCTCTCTTATAATAGTCTACAACAAACAACCATAGGTGAGGTTAAAAATGTGACCTTGGTTTTATGCGCTCATCGTGAGATAAGAACAACCCTCAACATTCAAGTAATTGATATGCATGTAAGCAACTACTCAATTATCTTGGGAAGGGATTGGAAATCCTTAATAGGTGGATACCTCTCACTCGAAAAGACACATTTATCTGTTCCTCGGAATGGTAAGAACATTATAGTCCTTAGAGAGGGAAGAATCTCACCCTACATAGAGAGTGTTTTGCAGTCTAGCGTAAACTATATCGAGGAAGACCTAGGAGTATCTTCCATATTTGCCGAGGAGGATAATATTTCTTTGGAACGAATCAATTTATATGATTATATATGGCACATGAACTTTGATGGTACATTCTCTAATGAAGGTAATGGTGCTGGAATTATCTTGGTTTCCCCTGCAGGAACAATTCATAATTTGTCTTACAGGTTAGAGTTTGTTTATACTAACAATGCCACCAAGTTCGAAGCTTTATTATTGGGCATTGAAAATGCCCTTAATCTTGGTTTTGGTCACCTTTCAGTTTTCAGATATTATGAGCTTGTTGTGAACTCGATACGAAAAATGTGCGCTCCTAGCAACAAGTTGATGGAACGATACTTCCAAACTATTTGGGTTCTTATCTCCAACCTTTCATCCTTCAACATCACTCATGTTAAGAGGGAGTTGAATTCAATGGTTGGTCAGTTATCTATCTTTGCAGCTTCTCCTAAGACTAAAATTTTACCTCACATGCCTGACTGTTCTTTTCAATCTCTATATCGTCTGTATATCCCTGACAATGTAGAATCTTGGCAGGCCCTCCCTAACAAAGCGATAAATTGTGCTTTCATTCAATATGAACCTTTTAAGTCCGAGGAGATTATACCCATAGAAAAAAATAAAATTCTTGAGGGCTTGACTCCTCTTGAGAGTTTGTTTTCATCGACTGATGTAAGCGATAAAGAAAAATAGAAGGAAGAGGAGTTGCGAAAGAAGGTGGTTGAAACCATATCCCTGAACATTAGGACACATGAATCTTCAATGAATGTTAAAATAAATGTCCAATGTTTTGATAAAGAAGAAATGAGGTCTGTCGGGCTACTCGATGGATCTCAAAATGTTTTTGCTTGGTCTTACGAGGATCTTCGTGGTTTTGATCCTGATATTGTTTTGCATACTATGAAACTAGCTAGGAAAAAACAAGGACTTTTTAACTCTGCGCTGAAAGCTCCCTTTCAAAAGGGGTTTGAGAATTTATTAAGGGATGGGATTATTTTTTCAGTCCATCCTGAATGGGTTTCCAATTGGGTACCTGCTTCAAATATCACAGATCATATTAAATCCTGCATTCATCTTCACACCTTTAGTCACGCTATTATGAAAAATCCTTCTCCCCCCCACAATATAGGAATAATTCTATAGAAAGTTGTAGAGTTACAGTTGAAGCCCTTACTTGACGAAATTTTGGGTTACAATAAAATCAAGGTAAAAGGGGAAAAGGTTTACAAAACCAATTTTATCACTAATGGTGATACCATGTCTTACCATTGACAACTTTCTATCTTACTTGATATAGGTGTCATTTTTAAAATACCTATGCACACAACTTTCGATGAATTGGTCAGTCTCCATCTCTATCTTGATGATCTAATCGTGTGCGTCAAAGGGCAGATAATTACATCATAATTCCAAGTGTTGTGTCCTTTACAAACTGCTTTTGTCTTGGACACTAACTCTTACATCTTAAAGCATTTATAGGAGCAATTGTTTTCCTACAACACTAAAAGTCCTCGCTTGGAGTATTGTGAGGGGCCAGCATGAAAAGTTCTAATGATTATTGGATTTTTTGTATATTAGTAGCTTAGCTCTGCTTTCATTTTTGCACTATTTTCTTCTCTATTTTAGAGTAGTTTGATTTCTTCTTTCTGTTTCAAAACTTTTCTTGTCGCTTCTTCATTTTGTCTTTTATTGTTTCTGTTTAAATTTCCACATTTTTACTTCTGTCATGATTTTGTTTCTATCATTTTTTTTAAGTTAATTTGATCAAGATAGGATGTTGGATCAATTCTACCATAGTGACACCCCTACAAAGAATTGTTAGTCAATAACAATCAATCTTACACAGTTTTTATGGTGTCTCCTCTGAAAAATCCTTGAAATTGTTATATATTTCCATTTTTGTCTTGTAAAGGATTGGCTATCTCCCGCTTCTTCTTTCCATTTCTTCGTCCATTGAGATTTTAAGAGGAATTCTAATTAGTTTTTTCCCTTAAAGTGAGAGCAGATATTGGTCGAATGATTATGAATACAGTGGTAAAAACCCCTCATACTTAACACCTTTCATGAATTATTCCCAAATTCCCGGTCATCTTTCTATTAAATACGCTCACTTCCCCCTGTGGCATAATATTCCTAGTTACATCTTCTTGACTTATTGTTCTTGGTCTGCAAAACCATGAGTTCTGAGTTCTAAATATGTTGGAAAAAAAATTCCCTGTGGATTCGCCAGTTTGTTGACGATTAAAAACGTCAATAAAGTTTTTCCCACAAAGTGTTGCTAAAGCCTATTATTATAAAAGTTAAATAATACTAGTAGGTCAAACCCCCTTGTAGATTGGAGATCAGGTTTGGTCCTTATTTGATGTTGTTCTCATGTTCGACACTGCTTACATGGTTGATACGATCTTGTTTTTATTGACTATGGATTGGGCTTATGAATTATTGGTTCCTTATGTTTCTACGACCTATGCTATTCATTTATACCATTGCTATATGTTCTTGGGATACCTTCACAATAAACATGTTAGAAAATAATACAAACAACCAATTAGAAGGGAATGAAAAGAAATGCGACAAATGCAAAGAGAAGAATTTAAACTATGCTATATATTATACTACATGCATTGATTTTTAATGGATTGTTGTTATCCTAGCTATTAAGTTAATAGCTATGCAATTTTGTTTGAGTTATATGGTTGATATGCATGGTGACTATGTTATGGCACAATTTTACATGGATCACGCTATTGGTGATGATTCGATACATGGTTTATTGGATCATATAGTTGATATGTAATATCGTCAAGTTGGAAATGGAAGGTATGATGTGGGTGGCGCCTTTAACAATTAATAGCTAAAACTTCCAATGCATGGTTTAAATGAACTATTGATATATTAATGGCTAGTGTGTACTATTAAAATAATTGACTATGGGTGGAGGCAACGCGCATTTACTGCATGTCACCCTTACTCCTTCGTTGGCCGCCACCCCAATTGGGCTATTGATCAACTTCTTTGTTGTGATTATGCTCTGACTTCCTATCAGAGAGGAACCGCTCGGCCAACTTGCGTTTAAAGTGATTGGATTACAGGTATGTTCTTTTTTTGGCCATCCATGAGTCTTCTCTATTATGAAATGGATATTGGCTTGAATGTATTGGTTTTGTTTTCCTTAAGTATTGCAAATCTATGAAACTTTGATTTTTCCGTAGTGAATTGTTGGTGGACTTCTCTATGATGATGTATGGAGTTACAATGTATGGGGTCGTCTCTCTGTCACCCTTGTTGGTTTAGTTGGAGGGTTTTGTTTGGTCTTGAATGGCTAGTTGTCTTCATGCTCTTCATATCCATGTACCTAGTATTTGGATTTTTGGGGGTTTAGGGGTTGGAAGCACACTATGTCGTTGCATTTTGTTCATTTGAGCATTGGTTTGTTTTCACCACTAAAGGTCGTGCAGTGGGTTATTTGGTTCTTTCTCGGCCATGTCTTCATTTCAACATTGTGGTTGTTTGACTGGAGAGCCACAAGGGTTATATCCTATGTGTGTTAAGTATCATTACCAAGCTGAATTGGAGCCTCACTCCTCAGTTATAGCCTCCTGTCACAGGATTTGTTACTTGTCCACGAGTAAGTTGTGGTTCTCTCTGTGTATGCACCATTGGTCTTGGAGGCTTTCACCATTGAAAGGAGTTGTCTTTAGATTTCCCTATGTTGGCCATAGAGCAAATTCTTAACTCCTCCAGTCTGAGGGTTGATAGAGAATATTGGCGGGCCTATCGGGTTTACTAATTGGTTATTGTTGATTGGTATGTATTGTCAAAAAAATTGAGTAAAGGCTCGCCCAGTTGGTCATGTGACAATCATGTTGGTTTTGATATCTAGTCACTGCCTATGTTATTAGAATGGATAAACCTTGCATTGTTAATTGGACAGTTCAAAATACACAGTCGCTCTCCTTGTGGTTGATAATCGAGTATTGTTTTAATTGAGAAGGTCACAACCTCACTTCATGTTGATGCATCAGTATGTGTGGTTGCCACAGCATGTTAGGTCAGTTGTTGATTGTTATGACAGTCCAAGTATAGGCTCATCATTGAATTGGTTGATTGGTTGATACACATTCCTTGTCTTTTTGCACTCAATATTATTGGATGTTTAACTCGACATTGGTTACAGTTGTTGAACAATGTTCACGCCTAATGAATGTGTAGTGTTCCTACACCACGAATAAATGGTCACTTTAACTATAAGTTTTGTTTGGGTGAAATGGTTATTGCAACCGTAATGACTGTAGCAATTCCATCCATTGTACATGTTATGGTTATTTGATTGCATCATTAGGGATGAGCCTGGGTTTTACACAGCATGGTTGATTGTAGTTTGATTAATTTGAAGCAATATTGTATTAGATTGATAGCTCGGCACGATGGGTTGAGTTAATACTCTAACTATGTGTTTGGATTGTAAAATGGGAATGTTGCATCGTGGTGTTTTGGGTGGCTGCCCACTATGTATGATATGGATTAGTTTTGGTTGCGCACTCAGAGTTAGTCACATAGTTTTAAGCACAATTTTGTTGCAAATTTGATTATTGTATTATGAAGTCGGGCATGCTACTGGTACCTTGTTATTTTGGATGGATAGCCCAACTTTTTATTATTTAGATTCATGTTGAATTTGTCTTGTATAGTGACAAAATTACACTTGCATGATTGAGTTATTTTGTGCATAGCATGTGTTGGAATAATGGTTGTTGTATGTCTGTTTAAATGACGATCAGGGTTTTTGCAATTTAAATATGGATTATTGGGTTGGTTTCCCACTATGTATGTTTAACGGATATCATGCATTTTAAATGACAAGCCCGATTGTAGTGGCAGTATTACTTCATTGTAAATTTTGAAACATGACTTTTGAGTTTATTTTATGATTGAATTAATGTGTGGGAAGTGGTTGATTCTGATGATTAACAGAGTGGAAATGGTTACTATTATACATTTGAGAATTGTATAAGATGCAAATTAGATAAATAGAAGGAACAAAACTCCCTTACATATTGTTTTGGAATGCATAATGTCTTGTTGATGGTACTGTGTTGGATATTTAACTATGAACATTGAACTAGCTAATACACAGTGATTGTTATGATCGTTTGGTTGGCGTATCTCCTTTTAACAGAATGACTATATGGATTACTTGATTAATTTTGTGAACAATAACCTCTCTCATTACCCATCATTATTTCATTTTTTCTAATTACAACCCCATCGCCTTCCCACATTCACTTTTTCACTCCCTATTCTAAAATTGATTATAGTCAAGAAAAGTTATGTGTTGTAGCAGTTGGCAGTAGCAGTGTCTTGGTTGAATTACAGTGATGTTTTCTTTGGTTTGCAGTTGATGTTGTTGTCCTTGAGAAGTAATCGTATTTTTTTCCCCTTTCATCATATCATGTTTCTCTCAATACAAACCCTTCACATATCCCAAGACCCTTTATTCACCCCCCTACTCATTGATAAACATTAAAACAATTTGTATGGATTTGATTCTATGAGTCTGATACATTGTTGAGCCAAATATATTTCATATTTTTAATATTTTTCATGTATGGTTATTTAAGAGATTATTTTCTAATCAATCATGCATACAGGAATGAGTTTTTTCAACCAAAGTAGACATGGCTGAGAAAATAGAGGGAGAGGTATTTAGAACAGAGTCCCAAAAAGGCCCAGGTTCTCCATACATTTTTATGTTGATTCACAAGAGCTTGGTCAATTGTTTCAAGCTAGATTTTTCAATTGGATTGGGCAAAGAGTGGTCCAACCTAGGCCCGAAAGCCCTCCTTTCCAAGTTCTACAAGCCCCTGGTATCCCTATGCCTCATCACATATCATTGCAACCTGAGGTTCCTGAAAATGATGGATGGCAAGAGATTGTCCACATGACAGTCTCCCAACATCGTGGCTAGCCTAATTTATCCCTACCTTCTCCTTTGCCTATTACCCCCATTGACCAAGATTCTCCCCACTCACCATTGCAATCCTCTCATGCTAGCAAAAGGTTGAAAATCGAGGCCCACCATCCCCTTGACAAAGGAAAAGCCACTATTGCCCCTTCCTCACCCTCCAATGGTTCTGAAAAATATGTTTCTTCCTGGATGCATTTGAGGGACGATTGTTCCCACATGATTAGTGAGATTAGGCCTAAAGGCTTGGCACGACCAAAGGAAAATTCAGGAAAATCAAAGGGTGACAGCAGCAATCAAGGAAAGATTGCATCACAGAGTGGGAAATATGGCTTTTGAGTTTTATTTTTATCTATTGTTGATGAAATTTGACTTCAGGAAAACTTTGGGCAAAATGTTTTATTTTTGGTTACATGAGTAATATTTTTTGAAAATAATTTCAAATATCATGAGCTAAATTGTCAAATGTGAATATGTGGATGGGAGTCACAAGGAGGTGTGTTTTTCTTAACTAAATAGTTATGTTATGATTGTTATGAGCTAAAGGGAGTCACAAGGGGTCTCACCTACTAGTTATTGTGTATTTATATCCCTTGTTATGATTATTACTTTCCCCCTAACTAAAGTTGGTTGAGTTTTTTTAATTAACTTAACTAATGAGTTGGTTCAACTACTTCAACCAATTATAATTTGTTTAAAGGAAAAGGGAAGGGAGGAACAAGAAAAGCATAGAAGCAGAAGCATACTAAGGTTTTCTCTTTGAGTTTATGCTGAGATAGTTCATATTTCATTCATTCATTTATTCATCACAAGCCTAATTCTCTTTTATGATAGCAGGGTGATCACGACCTGCCCCTCAGCGAGAGGTCACTCCACCAGGACCTTCTCTAACCTCAGCCCGACGAGCTTCAATGCTCCTCCAGTCCTGTATCGGAACCTTTCGTCACCCACAGGACACCCTGTTGATCTCCCGACAACTATCTCGGGAATTCGGGTCTCGCGGAACGCGAGCCTTGCATGCACGTTTCCGTGCACTTCCAAATGTCGAACCCCGATCCCCAATAGTCAACGTCAACACTCAGGATATCGTTGCTCACAATACTGAGTCTTTGTATTTCAAAACCCCGACTACCGAGGCGTCGACCCCACGCGAACACGCCACCTGTATTCCACTATTCTCCGGGGTCCCACTCGGCCACGTCACTTCGGGACTTTGTAGATCGTGGATCCACAACACAAGTTACAATGGGTTTGGAACCCCGAACACCGAAACCTCGATGCTCCGGATTCGCGCCACCTGTCTGCGTCATAATCGACGACTCCGATCAAATCGGGGAATCGCGATTCGCGATTTCGACGTGCATGCAACACTTGCACTCGCCAACCCTGATATGCCGATAGGCGAATAGCCAATGGACCCCTCCATAGGCCTGCGAGTTAACTCCCTCACAGCTCCTCTGTGATTTGATGGTCTGCGGTGTTTCGTGACTTCTCACAACGATCTTAAGTCGTCGATTCTCTTCCTTTATGAAGAATCCTTTGTTTCACCACCTTCGCCCTGTATGAACTTCACTGGGATCTGTTCCCTCAGCGAAACCAAGGCACTATCCCTCTTGAGCTTGTTCCTCTGACTCCTTCAGAGAACTTTCACACACTTCCTATGTTCGACTTCTAGCAGCCCTCATAGAGTTGAATTCGTCGAGACCCTGTGCAATCCTGCCAACGGCAGTCCAGTCCGTCTTCAGTCAGACTTGCTACTGAGACTCCAGTCTGACCTACACTCACCTGCACGGTTCAAATGACCCCATTCACACTGGGCAAACGAGAGCAAAAGTTCAACTGTTTAGCCTCCTCAACGCACTCTATGCGGAGGAATTCAACTGCACTCTATGCAGGCATCTCCTGGCTTAAGAAGAGAAACAATTGGAACTCATTTCTTCATTCTCTCAGGTTTCGGACCTGATATGCAATCACATACGCAGCATATAGAAGATAAGCATAAAAAGAAGCAAACATGCAAAGGCATAATATCAACAACACACAGAGATCAAACCCGTCCATGGAATTGCATCAAGGCTTTTCCTATTAATTCAATATCTGTACATGGAATTCTTCACAAACTCTCTGCTCTGCTCCTTTCTTCAGAATGCAAGAATGATAATTCAATACAACGGAGGGTGCCTATATTTCGTTTTCCCTCTCTAAAGCTAAAACTGTCTAATCTACAATTAATTCCTATCTACCAGCATTAAACTACTAAATGCCTTCCTATCTGTAACATATTACAAGTGTGCCCAGCTTTGAATGCCTCATTTAAATGGCGGCGCAAAAATCTTTTCAAGTATTTCAAAAAGGTATATGCTGGCACTGTCCAGCTGTCTGTTCTTTCCTCCACGCGTTGGCTCGCTTACTGAAGTCGTAGATGCTCCTGCATCATACTCCTCGGCTCAAAAGATTTCATGGGCTCCTGTCCATGAGCTCCTGCACACTGTGACCATGCTTCTGTATAATGGCCTCTGTCTCCTAGCTGGCATCCTCCATTGGGTGGTTCTTCCATTTTACCAAGTATTCAAAATATTGCTTTCTCCTGGTCTTCCTTCCAACTCTGTTATCCAGTATGCACTCCATCTCAGGTTTCTGTGCAACTGGTAATTGCTTCTGCCACTGGACCACTAGTTCCTCACCACTTCCAGCTCCTGCATCTTTGTCCTTATATGGGTATAAATCCAAAATATTGAAAATCGGAGAGATCTCGATGCCCTCTGGCAACTCAAGCTCATACGCGTTCTCCCCGAACTTCCTCAGAATTCGGCATGGTCCAATTTTCTTCATCTTGAGCTTCTTATATGTTCCCCTTGGGAACCTTTCTTTCCTTAAGTGCGCTAGAACCATGTCTCCAACTTCGAACTGAAGTTGCCTCTTTCTCTGGTCGGCCCTGCGCTTATATTCCTGATTCGCCTTCTGCAGCTGCGGCTTCACCTGCGTGTGAAGTTCCTGCATCGCCTCAGCGAATTCTTCAACCCTCGCGCTGCTAGTTTTAGCCTGTTCTGACTCCCTGAGCTCAGAAACTCCTCTCGACTGCGTCCCATACAAAATTTGAAATGGGGTCTTACCTGTACTCCGATTCACCGAATCGTTGTACGCGAATTCTGCCTGTGGTAAGATCTGATCCCAACTGTTGTGATGCTCAGTCACCAGGCTTCTCAACAGATCCCCCAAGCTCCTATTGACCACTTCCATCTGCCCATCTTTCTGCGGATGGTAAGCAGAGCTGAATGCTAAGTTAGTCCCTAGCTTCTTCCATAGCGTCCTCCAAAAGTGACCTATGAACTTGGTATCCCTGTCCGAGACTATGCTTCTCGGTAATCCGTGCAATCGCACAATCTCTTTGAAAAACAAATTTGTGATGTGGGTTGCATCGCTGGTCTTATGACACGGAAGGAAATGTGCCATCTTCGAGAATCGGTCCACCACCACAAAAAATGGAATCCACTCTGCGTTGAGTTCTCGGCAAACCCAACACAAAGTCCATGCTAATGGCTTCCCATGGCCTCTCAGGTATGGGCAGTGGCTGATAGAACCCTGTGTTATTCTTTTGGCCTTTCGCATGTTGACATATCCTGCACCTGTCAACAAACCTCTTCACATCTGCTCGCATGCCTGGCCAAAAATACGATTCGCTCAGCTTGGAAAATGTTTTGTCATGCCTGAAATGACCTGCTAGTCCTCCACTATGCTTTTCCTTCACCAAATTCTCTCTCATAGAGCAATCTGGAATGCATAACTGATTGCCTTTTAACAACAATCCATCCTGGATCAGGTAGTTAATCCACGGACTCCTATCCCTGAGAACTGGGTTCTCGGCTGCCTCGTATGCGTCACCAAAGTCAACATCACCTGCATACATATCTTTTAAATTTTCAAAACCCAAGGTTTTGACCCGAAATTCCTACAGCAACAAGCACTTCCTGCTCAAGGCATCAGCTACCTTGTTTGCAGTCCCCGAAATATGCTTGATCACGAATGTGAAATTCTGCATGTATTCTACCCACTTCGCATGCTTCTGGTTCAACTTCTCCTGTTGACTCACGAACTGCAATGCGTGATTATCGCTATACAAAACGAATTCCTTGGGTATCAATTAATGCCTCCACTTTTTCAATGCCTGGACAATGGCATAGAACTCTTTATCATATGTGGAGTATTTCAATTTAGCATCATCCATATTCTCGCTGTAGTATGCCACAGGTCTGTCATCCTAACTTAAAACCCCTCCAACAGCATATCCACTGGCATCACACTTCACCTGGAAGGTTTTCTGAAAATGAGGCAGCACCAAAAGTGGCTGCTAAGTAATCTTTCGCTTCAACAGATTGAAGCTTCTTTCGGCCTCGGCTGTCCAATGGAAAACTTTATGCCGCTTTTTCACGGTGTCCATCATTGCGGCACCGATTCCACTGAAGTTTCGAATGAACTTCCTATAGAATCTTTCCAAACCATGAAAGCTCCTTACCTAAAAAACATTCCTCGGCAATGGCCAATTCCTGATTACATTCACCTTCTCAGGATCCATTTTTAACTCGTTCGCTGAAATTACAAAACCCAAATAAGTGAGTTATGTCTGCATGAAGGAACACTTCTTCAAATTGATCAGTAGCTTCTCCTACTGTAATATTCTCATCACAATGGCCAAATGCCTTAAGTGTTCATCCTTTGTCTTGCTGAAAATCAATATGTCGTCCAAGTACACGACCACAAACTTGCCAATGAATTCCCATAGGACTTCATTCATCAACCTCATAAAAGTGCTTGGCGTGTTTG
>JASDQU010309689.1:102804-116595 GCA_032191745.1 Picea mariana
TTCCAAGTAGCATGGTAATTCAATTGGATAATAATCTATCAATTAAAAATAATTTTAAATCTAAACTAAAACACTCATGTGAAAATGACAAACTAAAAATTCAATATTCATATAAATAGTAACAACCATATTAATAATATTGATGTGTCCTTGTACATATAGGTATGTATATTTAGCACATTTTGCTAGTAACCATGAGTGCATAAAGATATATTCAAATAATCAATATCCTATATTTATATGATAAAGTTGACACAAAACTTTATTATTATTAACATAATTGTTATACTATAATGTTATATTATATTATATTAATCTAACTTATATTCACAAAGTTTATAGAAAATTATATTATTGATCAATAAAGATATATTAATATAAATATAATAATATACTATAATGTTCCAACATTTATATGGTTATTATATGAATCGAGATTTTTCGCTCTAAGGCTCTGAGGTTTTCTGCAGCTCCAAGGTTTCTTGCTTCAAGATTTTCTTTGCAGCTCTATGGCCTTTGCAACCATGGCCAAAGGAGATCTGGCCCCTAATCGAGGTTTGATTCAAACGCGGCCGCTTTCAAACAAATCATCGGATCTGTGGGAAAACCCCCTCCCTTCTCTACGGTTTTGCAGTTCGTCACAAAGTTGGATCAACTCCCCAAAATTGAAATCCTCCGATTTGTTGCTCGCAACAAAGCCCTCTTCTATGCCTCCAAAGGCCTCGTAGGACAATTCAGTGGCCTATGGCCTTCACCCCGTCAAGTGGAACTGTGGGTGGTGCAAAAATGGAAATCCCTCATCAAGGGACAACTAAATCACTTCTTTTGTGGTAAGGGTTTCTATACTTTCTTTTCTGAATTTAAAGAAGACATGGATTTAATATTTCGAAGTGGGCCATATTTCTATGGATCTAGAGGATTATATATGAATTGTTGAACCCCAGATTTCAATCCAGAGTGTGACATCCCCATTGTTGTTCTTGTATGGGTCTTCCTTCCTCACCCCCCCTTTCATTGTTGGGGGGATGATGTTCTCAAAAACATTGAAAACTCTGGCAAAATGTCCATATCTGTGTTGAAGTTGATCTGGAAAAAGTGCTACCAGAAGAAATCGAGTTAAAATTAAATGATTGGACTCATATCTAGAAGGCGGAATATGAAAAATTTCCATTCAAATGCAAAACATGCCACGAATATGGCCACTTTTCCAGAAACTGCTCAAAGAAAAAGCTAGAACAAGTAGTTGTGGAAATACAACCAGTGGAAGAATGTCATCAAGTAAAAAAGAAGGCTAACACAAGGAGAAGCAAACTGTCAGGCACCATAATTAAATCCCGTGTAGAGAACCCTATCTAAACTCTTTCTACAAGAGAAACCTCCAAAGAAACCAGAAGCAACTCAAGAAACCCTAGCAACAAGCTCCAAGAAGAAGCACAAGTCTTTCCAACTCTAATATGGGAAGAGAAGACAAAGTGATTCTAGAACAAAACCCTTGCTCCTCAAGCAAAATACCAATAGTGGTATAATGTAACACACCCAACCCCCTAAGTTCCTTTTAAGGGATGGGGTATTAAATTTTTGCCTTTTCTAAACTATCTTACTTCCTCCCTTTTATAGCTCCATCATCTTCTGCTCGTCAAGAGCTTTCCAACGAAGATAACTTCACCCAAAATAGAGCTCTGGAATGAAAGTTGTGACCTTCCCAAGTTCTCAGGTTTACATAGAGAAACTATCTCTTACTTCCATGTGTCATCCACGTGACATCTCATTGTCCGCTCCAATTGACGTGGCGTCACCCTGGTCCTGACGTGGCACTAGCCTAGCCTGCCACAGTGGAACTTCATTCCACGCAGGCCTACAACCATCATCACTTAGACCTTCTCACTATGCATTCTACACTTACCTCTGACAAATATGGTATCAAGGAATATTCCCTCTCGATACCATCCATTCAAAGTTTGATTAGGTCACACAATCTCACTATCTCGAACACTAGGTATCGAGAAATATTCCTTTATCATCGATGGACGGTCTTGATGCACTCAAGATATCTCGACTGACGGTTAAGATCCATTCAACACCTAAGGTTTACCTGTCCTGTTGGACCTCACTCAACTCATCAATCATTCAAGGGTCGACATCCATTGTTCTAAGGGTGTCCTAGTTTCCTTGCTGACAAGACACGTCATGCCTAATGTCAATACTACATCTCTTGACGTGGCATGTGGCTCAGTATCCACTCAACACATGGTCCCATCACAACTCACCATGTCACCATAGAGTGCATAGGCTCGCTTGGACCGAGATTGACATTTTTCCATTTCCTTATAAATTGATTACCTTCCTAAAAGACCACTCCTCGATAATTATTTATTAAATCCTCATTAGGGATAATTAATATTCCCTAAGTATTTACCCCCATAAACACATTTTTACTTTGCTTAACAACTCACTTAAGTACCATTTTGTAATGATTATCTTATAAGCAAATTAATTATATTATAACATAATTTATATTATGTTCTAATATGATTAATTATGTTATAATGTACTTAAACTTATAATCATTGATTAATGTATTAGATTCAAGAACCTGGCTTATGACTTCGTGCCATTATCTTCATGTATTTAATATATATAAATATATATAGGAAAGGAAAGGAAAAATAATATATTCAGTTTTTATATGCGATCTTAGAAATTCTAGACTCCCATCATATGCATGCTCCTCATATCTTCGACGACAAGACTCCCAAGGATTTGATGTTTGTAATTAATATTATAATAATTTGAGGTCTTGGTACCTTAGCTTTCGGACTCCATTCATGTGTGCCCATTTCATTTATCCAACAATTATACTCTGAAAAACAAAGTGTTTTATTATTAAAATATATACATATGACCATACAATACTATGGCCCTCATTCTCCAACTCTTCGCACTCTGATATTTCAATCCTTTCTCACAATTGCGACAAGCAGGCTCCGAAGAAAAGAAATATATATATAATAATATAATATTTCATATTTTAATTTAGTCTCAAGTAATTCTAAACCTTCTTCAAGTTCTCACCTCTCAACTATCCGACAACCAATTACAATGGACCAAGGTTAATTATTATAATATATTGAAACTTTAAAACCTATATCTCATCACAAGCTGAAGTCTTGGGAGTAAATTCACTCATGCCCTTCTCGTTACTTCGATAATCAATCAGGAAAGGGAAGGGGTAGTATTAAAATGCATTTAAACTTTATGATGTATGTGTCATCCATCCTACGGCTTCAGAGTTCATTCACATGCGCTGTTCCTTCCACTCCGAAGGTTGGACTCTGAAGACCAATCACCAACAAACATAACTTGATATTTAATAATGTATGGTTTGAAATCCATTGGTGGTCACACTCCAAACAATCGCTCCTTTCTCTATACTATGAAAAAGGATTTATATAAATATTTATACGTTAACATGGATAACCAGGAGTATATTGTGCAGGCCTTTAATAAATAAAGAGATATATTTACCAAAAAAATTCCAAGAGTGCAAAATGGCCTATACGAGGAGTGAATAGTGAAACTAAATAAATTAACACATTTAAGTCCTTTACACAAAGGAGGAAATTCCAAACCTCCATTACTCAGGCAGTAGGAAAAAAAGTTCTAGTTTGTAAACATAATAATTTATAATTCCTCATTATTCAAATACTAGAGCATTTAAATGTTAACTTTGGAATTTTACCAAAGTTTACTAGTTTTTACCATTTGCTCAACTTTGCCCAGAAAAACATATAAATACATAAATGCTTATTTTCTCATATTAATATATTTCTTGGAGTGAAATTCTCCATGGTAAAACAATGGTTTTTACCAGGGATTACTAATCCCCTAATTACATGCATTTCTTTCATGTTTTCAAGGAATTACTCATTATTCCCAGTTCTTCCCTTTTGGACATAAATTTTACTGTGTAAATCCAAGTAAAATTGGTTTCTTACCAAACTCAAAGGAAATTTAATTATCCACAATATATCAATTTCTAAATTCATTTTTATTTCAAATTTAGAAATTTAAAATGCATTCTCATTCCTTTCCTAATGTTTATTTGTAAAAATATTTTGCCTCTTCTCTAATGTGTGGCGTGCTCTCTTATTTTCAAATAGGGATCTGATCCTCCTTCCTGTTCTGAGTCTGGTATATTTTCCAGACCAACAGAGAGGACAAGTTCCTATGCCTAGCCTACAAGTTTCTAACAGAGAATTGCACTTTCATAATTACCAAGTTGATTTGTGATGACTATGGTGGCTTGACTTTACTAACATTTGAGGATTAGTTCATATATACTAATACATGTGATTAGACAACATTCTTCTCCAAATTTGATTTAGAACCCATTACTAACAAATTTCTTTTTCTAGACAAGGCAGGCGAAAAACCAATGACATAACATGATTTCCAAGAACTTTACTTCAGATTCCCCAGACCAACCAGGAAATCAGAGTCATAATTTTCATCATTTAAACATGATAATAGGCTCAACAATCATCTAGCACTTGAAATCCATATTATAAAATAAACCATCAATCCAATACAAACTCAAAAAAACACTTATTTGAGACTTGAAATTAGTTGACAACTGTTGAAGGGTGTTACATTTTCCACCCAACCATAGGAACAATTTCTCTTGGTGCATTCCTCAACTGGAAACCCCCTGGATAGATCATGATTCCATGAGAGAGAGGTTCTTCTTTTTCTCAACAAAAACAAAGGACAAAGGTTACACTCCTTTTCCCACAGGAACCTGGCAGTCCAATTTTCTATCCACCAAGAAAGGGAGCCTGTTGTGATTGCTCTCTCAATCACTCAAATTCTTTGCAGCTATGTTTCTCATCTTGATTAGAAAACACTTCCCAACAGTTCGTGCACCCATAATTTTTTTTTCTCAGTTCTCTTCAGAATTAGAGAGCCTTACATGCTCTCCCTCCTTAGAAATGGTCACCAGACCCCTTCGTTTGTATTCTCTCTTCTCTCTATTTTCTAAAAACCAGAGAGGTTTCTCACACTCCTCTTTACTTAGAAAAATGGTTCCCAGACTCAACTAACTATATCCCTCCTCTCTTCTCTCGATTTTCCCTTTTTTCTTTCCTTCTTCAGCAAGATTTCGTGGGTCAAATCCCCCAATTCGTGGGTCATCCTAGAATCCTCTAGATGGGTACTTTTATGCCCATGCTTCTGAGGCAAGGAAGTTCTGGTACAACACCCATTCCCTTACATAATTTTGGGAAGATGATAGTTCAACTACCAACTTCCTCCATTAACTACAATTCTAGAAAAATGGACCATCTGGATTTTTCTTGAATTTTAAATTGGCAAGGGAAATTTCCTCATTGTTTCCCTCTCATTGATTTCCGAGGAGGACTTCCCAACCACCAACTTGATTGGTAATTAAATCCTCTAGGACATAGGACTATTCTAAGTCTGAGTATTTTTAAATCCAACAGAGTACCACCTGCCAGTGGTCATCTCAACCAGTCATGGTTCCCCTCACCATTCCCTCTCATGACATCATAACCTGTATAGGCAATACCCTTCAACAATTATCCAACATTTTCCTTTTTAAATTATTAAAAAATATGTCCATAGTCTTATGTATACCTATGTATAATTTACTAGTCAAAATCGTTGGGAGAAGGGGGTCTCATACACCAATTTGGTGTCTGGCTTGGCCATGACCTTAAAAATAGATTATTATTATTATTATTATTATTTTCAAGTTGGGGGAAACAAGGGTGTTACATAGAAACTCAAAACAGAGAAGAGAAAGACATATAAACAAAAAGAGGAAGAAATCCACAAAGAAACCCCTAATGAATAATTTCTATCATAATCAACGGAAATGGATCCTATTCAAGGTAAGTCTTGGCAAGCCCCTGAATATGTATAAACAAGGAAAGTTCACAAGGAAAGTTCACAAAGTATAAACAAGGAAAGTTCACATATTGTGGTAGCCTAACTATATTTGTATTATTCCCACGTGAGAATTTAGTTGCCAATATGGCACTTTTGAATACAATCTTATATTAAGATTTGGCTAGACTCGGTGGGGAATATGGATATGTAATTAAGGAGTTTTTTTTTCCATGAAAAAATTTCTCATTATATTCAATAGAGTATAATTTTTTACATATTTCAGCATACTTTTCTGCAAATGGTGCCTATGCCTGAGAAAACTACAGGTCTGTACAAAACAGTTCCAACTACTAAGGAGACATACCCTATCCTCTGCTAGAGTAAAGCAATGATCATCCGTTGCCAACTAACAAGGAGTCACTCCTGTCCAATTGCCAGAGTAAAAATAAACATCAAAACAGCCTCTGTCCCAGAGGAGGAAGTCCAGAAAAAACCAGGATGTTCTTCATAATATAGCTTGAAAAGATGTGAAGAATGCTGAAAAATTTCTGAAAAAAAGAACATGCATTAAAGCAAAATTGTCGAGGAGGGACCCTCAATGCCATCCTCCCATTGAGAGTAATTAATTTGACCAAAGGGCATTGATAGTGCTTTTTTTGACAATGTGTCTGCAACACAGTTGTCTTCTCTAAAGATACGAGAAAATGATAAGGTCCTAAAATGCAGAAGGGCTTCTCGAGTTCTATCTTTCCAGCTCAATAGGGAAGCCGCCTGGAGATCCACCTTCCCATTGAGCCAATCAATTACAATTATTGAATCACCAAGAACCAGCATATCAAGAAGGTTCAGTCTTCGAGCCAAGGTGAGCATTGCCCAAGCCCCTGTGAGTTCAGCCTTTGTGTTAGTGCCTTGTCCATAGTTGAGTGTCCACCGGAAGGAGGAATGGGTTGATATGTGTAACACCCCACCAACTCTGCAGAGTTTTCCATTATGTTGCGCAACTCTATCAAACCAAGCAATGACTCTATTGGATGGGAGATTTATGTTGGAGGTGCGTAAAGGATGAGGTTTATGGCAGGTACCCGGAGAAGCCACCGTTGCAAGTGATTTGTAGATCACCCGATGAATCAAAGGGAAACCCTCATCAAAGATTGTCTTGTTCCTAATAAGCCAAATGTTCCAGCAAAGAAAGGCTGGCAGCGATGGGTAGGAAGTTTTAGAAGAAAACCAACTGCTGAGGCAAGAGCTAACCGAGTCGCTAGTCCACCTTGTTGAGAGATTTAGATTGTGTAAAACATAATGCCAGACCGCACCAGTAAACTGACATGTCACAAAAAGGTGAAGAGTTGATTCACAGCCCGCTTTACACAATGGAAATCTACTTGGTCTTGTCCATCCACAAGCCTGTAAGTTTTCCCAGACAAGCACTTTGTTTGCGGATAGTAGCCAAATAAAGATCTTGATTTTAGTGGGGCAATCCCACTTCCATAAATTTTTACGCCAGATTTCCTCTTTGTTGTCCCAAAGGTTTGTGGCCATGCGTTGTAGTCATTTTTAACTGTAAACTTGCCGGATAAGTCTCCACCTGTCCATATAAGCACGTCTGGGCGATCTTGGAGAGATATGCCCGTTTCAAGTAAATGCAATCTGAACCGGTTCCACTTGGTCTCGAGGTCCCCTTCGAGCTCTAGATAAGATCCTTGTAGCCAATCCGTGCTTATCACACCTCCCGAAAGTGAACTCTGTGCTTGGTAAAGTAAATGAATCCCTTTACGGCGAAGGTGGTCAAGTAGTGGGGACGATAGCAATGAGAGTTTGCCCAGTCCTAGAATGGAGTCTCATCCCACCTCAATTGACTTCCCGGAGCCTGGATTCCACGCAATCCACTAGAGAATAATAGGAAGTGTGTTTAAGAGGTTATTCCATGTTTGAGAGGCACCCGATGAATGTGCAGTTGCCGATCTTAGCCAAATATGGACCTGCTCATGTGTTAAGTATTTATCCTTAACTACTTTATTCCAAATACCTGGTTTCATAAGGACTCTCCAAAATGTGTTCGTAGAAAGCGCCTTGTAGAAGAGGTACAGATTTCTCAGGCCCCTTCCTTCGAGCGATTTTGGTTTAGAGATCTCCTGCCACTTGCAAAGATGGAATCCCCTACGTTGTTTGCTGCTAGACCAAAGGAATTCGAAAATCAATTGACGATTTTTCTTAATTACCGAGAGGGGAAAGTGGGCAATGGCCATCCAATATACAGGTAAATATTCTAGCATAGCCTTTACTAAAATGAATCTGCCTCCCAGCGAAAGTAGCCTGTAACACCAATGGTGAATGCAGTGTTCAAATTTTTCTATCAGCCAGCTCAAGTCTGTCGCTTTGTAGTTTGTTGGCTTTAAATGAAACCCCATATATTTGAAGCCTTCCGATAGGTTAGATGAGTCAATATTGAACAAATCTTTTAGTTCATCTAGGGTGGTCTCCCTAACCCCCATTGCCAAGAAGGTTGATTTGTGAAAGTTGATCTTCATATCTGAAACCAAGCAAAAAGTGTTAATAATTTTATGAACTTCAATCCACTCAGACATGGTTGCACCAGTCATGATGATCACATCATCCACGAAGAGTAAGTGCAAGATTTTGATCAATATTGAGATTTTATCCCTGTTAGTTTGCTAGTCGCTTGACTTCTTTTCAGCAGAATGTTGAGACATTCCAGAACCAGGATGAAGAGAAGGGGCGACAGGGGGCAGCCCTACCGAAGTTCACGCTCACAATGGAAGGCCTTTGTGGCTTCCCTGTTGATTAAAACAGTGAAGAGGGTCGAGGATATGCATCCCATCACCCATCTAGTGGTGGTCTCTCCAAAACCGCACTGTAAAAGGATGAGGCGAAGAAAATCCCAATTGATGCTATCGAAAGCCTTGTTGAGATCCAATTTCAGCAGGATAGCATGTAGTTTTTTTGTCCTTATGCTGTGTAAGCACTCTTGTGTTGTTCCTATAGCATCGAGGATTTTTCTTCCTTTTAGGAAACCTAATTGTTCTTCCGAGAGTGCCTTGGAGAGTATGGGTTTGATCCTTCTGGAGATGATTTTAGAAATTATCTTATAACAGAGATTACAAAGCGAAATTGGGCGAAAATCCGAAAACCGTCTTGAGTGATTTGATTTTGGAATTAGAACAATGAAAGTTTTGTTAATTTGCTTGTTGACACACCCATGAAGTCTCAAATCCTCTACAAAGTCCAACAGGTCATTTCCCATTAAGTCAAAGAAATGGAGGAAAAGTTCCACGGACCAGCCATCGGGTCCTGGGGTTTTTTCCTTTGTAAAACCTTTAATTACCTCGAGGATTTCTTCCTTTGTGCAAGGTGATTCTAGGGAACTAACCTCCTCTGTTGTGACCATCCTGGGGAAGAGTCTGGCAGTGTCCACCTAATCTGAAAGTAGTGGTTCGCCGGTGTCCCTGTAGAAAGAGTTGAAGTGGTTGAAGGCCGCCTTTTTGATGTCTTCCTGTGTTTTGTGAATGTTGCCATCCTCATCCTCGATCTCCCACAGGAATTTTTTATTCCTATGATGGCTAGAGTATCGATGGAAGAACCTTGTGTTCTCGTCCCAGGTGGCAATCCAAAGGGCCCTGCTCTTCAATCGCCACCTTTCTTCTTCCTCCAGGAGATAAATGTTCCTAGCTTGCTCAAGGCGTCTCAAGTTGTGGTCAATATCCTCATACTTGGTATCCTGTGCCTTCATCTGCAGAAGTTCCTCCAGTTCCTTTTCTAAAGAACATAGCTCGACCTTTTCCTTTGTCTTTTTTCCCTTTAACCAGATTTTTGTGTGCTCTTTTAATCGGTTTAGTTTTCTCTCCAGGCTACCATGCGGATCTCCAATAATTGGGAGAAAAGTATCGGTCCACACCGAATAGACTAGATGTACAAATGATTCCTCCCTTAACCACGCAGGGTTAAATTTGAAAGGGTATGATGGTCCATCACCAGCTTCCCCTAGTTATAGGCATATAGGGGCATGGTTTGATAGATACGGTAAGTCCACCCAGGCACGAATTTTGCAGTGGGAAGTGATCAGTCCGTCTGCCACCAAAAATCTGTCTAAGCATTTTTCAATCCCGTCTGTTCCAGATCTTCCGTTTCTCCAGGTTGGCAACACCTCAATAGGTGCCAAGTCCACTAAATTGTTTTTGGTAAAGAGTTGCTTGAAAAAAATAGAGAGTGGGTCTGGTCGAGCTTTCTCTCCCTAGGTCTCTTCAGTGCTCGTAGTAAGGTTCATGTCGCCCTCTATGATGATGTCTTTCATCGCTAGTAGGCCGATACAGTCAAGGTTTTCCCAGAAAAATCTCCGATAAGTGCATGGTCCATAAGTGTTTAGCAAAGTCAACTTCCGATTTAGTTTGAAGAAAGTACCAGTCAGCAAGATCCCTCCAGGGTTTAGAGTAGGGATTAAGTCAAGAATGGAGGGATCCCAAGAAGCCAGGAGTCCTCCCAAATTACCAATAGCACTGGCCGCGCAGATCATCCAATCCGGTCGAAAAGTGTACTTGAAGTTTCTCGCTGTAGCCGCATCTACCAATGCTTCTTGGAGGAAGATAACAGAAGATATGGTGTTCTCAAGAAGTCATCTCAAGGAGGCATGTTTTAGGGGTCCTCCTACCCCTCTGATATTAATGGATAGCAGGATCATGACTTAACCCTAGCAAGGGCTTTTAATCCTCTAAGCACCCCTATATCAACAACAAATGAAAGAGAAGTTGAGCTCGTAGGCTCGGTACCGACCTTCTTACATGCACTACAGGTTTTTAGTGGCGATAACTCTAGTCCTAATCCCCTAGACCAAGAAGGGTCAGTTCCAATAGTCTTATGCACCCCTGACGAAGAAGGTAGGTCAAGTTGGGGATTTGCAGGGTGAATAAGGGTCTTTCCTTTGTAGTTAGGGAGAGGGAAGGATCCAAATGGTGCAGGAGGTGTAGGAGTGAGAGAGAGTAGCATGTGTTCCAGTTCTAGGTCAGTAGGAGTCGGCTCAGCGTAGCCTGGGAGAGTGGAGGAAAGTGTGGGGGATAAAGGAGGGACTGCAGAATATGAGTTTACAGGTGGTGAATCAAAGATTCTCGGATGTGCTGGTCTAGTAGGTGGGGAGAGAGGAAGGGGTTCTATGACTGGGATCCCGGTCTCAGGATTCCATGGAGATAGGAGGGATCCCACCAGCGAGTCAAGGTTTAACCTCTCCCAAGCAGAGAGGGAGTTGTACAAAGAGGGGCAAAAGAGTTGAAGCTTACCAACAAGCGAATCATCAAGGGGGTTCGGACTGCCGACCCTCCTCTGAGTAGGGGAGGCATTCATACCATTCAAATCAGGTGGAGAGTCGTACCCATCAAATCCGGGAGCCTCCAAAGGATCCTCATCTGAAAAGGCTGGGGAATACTGAGCGCAATATCTTCTCAGATGGCTTGTCCTTTGACAAAACGAGCACCGGAATGGGATACCCAGGTAGTCTAAGCATTGTGCAAAGAGGAAACCCCTCCATTCTATCTCTAGCGTTTCAGGCAGTCCAACATGTATGTCTATTTCCACTAAGACCTTTGCCAAACGTCTATCTGAAGCAGCCAGAGCCTGTGCATCCACCCGAAGGAAGCGTCCTAAAGAATTTCCTATGAGTGCAAGCGCCTTCTGGTTCCACAGATGTAGAGGGAGGCTTGGAAGGAGAACCCAAATGTGCCTGAAGCTGAAGTATTCTGTGTAGGGGTTGAAACCTATCCTCCATCTTTTAAGCATGATGCTTCCCCCACCAAAACTCCAGAACTGCTCCAGAATGCAGACAGTGTCCTCAGGTTTATTGAGAATGAAACCTAGCCAACCTTTTTGGAGGTAAAGAGTCTCATGAATGTAGCCTAGGACAGGCTTCCAGTTGACAACTAACCAGTCCTCCAGATTCTGCTGACATCTTTCCTTATATGCTATCCTCCCTACCAAGGCACATAGGGCCAGGTTACAGGCTTTAGGGAGACCTATGTCCATCCCCATAACAAGTTTTGGATGATCTTGCTTCGGCCTCCACTCCCTGTGTGTTCTTTTGGTCGAGTTGTGGTTGTGGTGGGGAGAGGGTCCTCTAAAGAAACTGCCTTCCGGGTGTGCTTGCCTACCTGGCATCCTATCACTCTGAGAAGGATGTTGTTGAGGTCCAATCTGTTCTAGTTGTGAAGTAGATCCACCAGTAGATGTGGTGCATCGCTTTGCAGTTCATGTAGAGTGAGAACTTTATTTGTTAGCAGGAAGAGTAGTAGTATGTTTGAGAGAGTCAGTGCGGTAGTAACTGTTACATAGTGCATCGACCGATGCCAAAATTTTTGGGTGGTCCCAGGGATCCACGCTCTCTGCTCCTGTAGGTTCAATGCCATCGAGATTCATAATGGAACCTTCTATATACTCAGGGACGGGGCTCACTCAAGAAGCAGGTTGTCAGAACGAGGAAACTATGAAAAAGAAGTCAAGCATTATGAATAGTGCGACCAACCAACAACAAAGAGATGGTGGGTCCAAGGAAAGAATTAGATGGAACTAAAGACCATTACCCGAAAAAAAAACACAAGAAAAAAAACAGGGGGGAAAACAGCTCAGGAACATCGGATGCAGGAAAACCGGTATATCAGAACTGGGTCTACGCCCACCAAAGTCTAGAGAGGTAGCGAAAAGGTTCCCCAATGTTTGCAGGTGGAACCAGTATCTGCCATTAACGCAGGGTTTTTACGCAGGGATTGTCGCCTCCTCCATTTTAAAAAAAAACCCCATGCGTTACACATAGCCCACACGTCGGAGTTGGAGAAAGATGAGGGGAGAAGAGAAATATAAAACTTACTTTATTTGTTACATGTTTTTATAATAAGATTATTTTGCAAGGGTATATATTTTGGAGGAGTTGTTTTCATTTATGATTACGATCACAACTATAGTAATAACAAATAAATTATTTATTAGAAAAGATTAGATTTTTTTTTTCAACAGAAAATTACTCATTATTTTCATATACAATTATATTAAAAAACATATCTTAACCTAAAGTTAATTAGAGGTGGTTATAGTTTTTATATACTCTTAAAATAGTTATCTTATATTTATTATCTTAAAATAGTTATCTTATATTTATTAAATTATTGCAACATTTAATGGATTTAGATATAAAAAAATAGCTATAGTAAAGAAAGAAAAAGAGATGAGTATTATGTGTTAAGTGCATGCATAAATTAAAAAGGAAAAGAGATAAATAAAATGGACAAACATGGATCATATTAACATGGATTTTATTTTTAACTTGACTTTTGAAATCTGAATTTAGATTCAGTTTTTCATACATTTAATTAATGTTATCTATATATATAATTAATGTTATCAATAAATTTATACATGGATAATTTTGGAATTTGAATTTTGATATTTGGCTTTTGGAATCTGAATTTAGATTGATTTTTTCATACATTTAATTAATGTTATTAAAAAATTTATACATGGATATTTTTTATTTCTTAAATTTTCGCATTTAAACTTTGGTGGTTGAATATTTTAGATATTTAATTCATATTTATCTAATTTTAACATGAAAAAGATAAAATTTTGAAATTTTATATTTAAAATAAAAAATTTAATAATTTTAAATGTTTATAACATAGATTCATTTTAAATGAAGCTTTTAATTTTCATCCCTTGATTTTTGAAATTTGATTTTTTTATTAAATATGAAAAACATTTAATATATACTTATCCATATTTTGACTTTAAGAAAAGTGAAATATGCTTTAAAAAAAAAATTTAAAATATAAAATATATATCACATGTTGATTCCTGTGTGTATAAATTAAAATAAAAATCAACTTCAAAAGTATA
>JASDQU010309690.1:30703-55597 GCA_032191745.1 Picea mariana
ACATTTTTGAGTGATTAAAATCACTTTTTTACCTAGACAGAAGGGGAATAGGGGTCTAATGGGTGCTCTGGCTTAGAAAACGAACACAAACATGACATCTGAAAATGAATGATGCCATATTTTTACATTTTATTGACTTTACATTAAAATTTTCCGTTTTGCGGGAATTTTTTTATTTGATTAAAACATAAAAAAAAACCTATGGGGACCTAGTGCAATTTCCATATGACTCAATAGACATGAACTATAATGAACTTCTATAAATTTAGACACTAGACATTGGTTATACCATGCCAAGGCTTAACCACCAGTACATACTCCAACTTTGGAGTCAGTTTTGAGTGAAAAAACTTCGAAATTATTAATCGCCCACAAAGGCAGGCAAAAAATAATTAACAAGTGAAAAAAAACACTCTAGAGTACATGCCCGTGCCCAGGTCTTAGGTGGACAATAATATTTTACAGCTTTCATGCTCAAGTAATTTATTACAATGCCTTGGAGGGATGGAAATGTGGAAAAAAGGTGGTCTAATAGACCTGCTGAATTTGTGAACTCCGACTTCTGAGAATTTGTCTGCTCAGTCTCTAGCGGCTCATCTTCAAATCCAGCTAGTACAAATCGGTGGATAACTCGATGGATAACATTTGCTCCATATGGGGACGTGTGGTTGATATTTATATCTGAAGCAGACCATGCGAGAATCCAGAATCAAATGGCTTGCATTATCGACTCCTCATCAATAACATATCCATATAAATCCAATAATAAACATGAGTTGCAATCATAATATACATGTAAATATGATACAAAAAGCAGTAAATAAATTATGTACAAAAAATCAAAAACATAAAATACAAAGGAGAAGGGTTAGAGAATATGATACAGAGGATGCCCTCATGGGCATCATATGACCTCGTTGAATTTTTTTTTAAGAAGCTGACGGTTGACTGGGAGTGTCAACCTCTCACCATCCAATATGTTGAGAAAAAAAGAGTTCTTGTCGGCTATACTCTGAATGATGTATGGACCAGTCCATAAACTGTCAAAATTTCCATGATTTCTTGGCTTTTACCTTCTCTTATCCCAAAGAAGGACTATGTCCCCTTCCTAAAAAACTCTCTGCCGTGAAGACTTGTCAAAAGTCTTCTTTACCTTTTCCTGATTCTTTATACTCTTATCCAAATCTTAACTTCTACTTTCATCCAACTCAACCAACTGATCAATCCTGCTCTACTGGAAATTATCATCCAAACCATACCTCTGCACAAATCAATACATTGGAAGCTTCAAATGAAAAGTGGCATCAAGCCCATAGACAAGCTCAAAAGCACTCTTACCCATGGAAATATTTTTGGTTATCCTATCCGCCCATAAAGAAAACTTAATCTTGTTGCCCCATGACCTCTTATTATCCCCTACTGTTTTCTTTAGAATATTCATTAAGTTCTTATTGTTGGATTCAACAAGACCATTTCCTTGGGGATAATAGTTTGAAGAGTGGGGCAACATAATTCCATACCTAAAATAAAATGAGGATAATTTTGTTGAACTGAAGGCCTTGGCATTATCAGTTGTTATCTTGGCGCGCACACTGAACCTAGTGATATTCTTATCTTCAAGAAAATCCATGAGCACTTTGTCGGTTGATGACTTAGTGGGTATTGCTTCTACCCACTTAGTAAAATAATCAGTCCCTGTAATTATCCAAGTATAACCATTACTTAAATTGTCCTTAAATTGACTAATGAAATCAAGCCCCCACTACTGAAAAGGGGCTTCGACTACTACTGGCTGAAGAGGCAAGGCTGCTAGCTTCTACTTCCCTGTGAACAATTGACATTGCTAACAACTCCTGACCACTTTATGAACATATGAGAAAATGGTCGACCAATAATAACCTTCTCTGAGGATTTTGTGGGCGGTAGTTTTAGCCGCGAAATTCCCACCACAAAATTTTGAATGGAAATCAACCAAAATTATCTTGGACTCTAGCTCATCAACACACCTAAGTATTACCCCATCGTGGTTTCTCCACCCCAATCCATCCTAAATGATACAATACTTAGCCACTTTCAACCTCAATTCCCTTCTCTTATGACCAATCAAGTGACTTGGGCATGTGAGGTTTGAAAGAAAGAAAATGATATCAACACACCATTGGTGTTGTTTTAATTTATGAAGTTCAGATGACAAGGCTGGCCTATATTGATTGTTTTGACAGACCAGGTCCAAAACTTGTTCATTCCCTTTAGTTAGCATTTGAGACAATCCTTGACCTTTAATTAATTTTGTGGGTTTTATCTCTAAGTCATATTCTTGAATCTTGGAGACCCACCTTCCTTTGACCCCCAAGCAATCCTGTTGCCCAAGGATATCTTTTACTACTGAGTGAGGCACATACCCCACAACCTTTGAGTATCCTATATAGACTCAGAAAATCTTAAGGGACTTTACTAAGGAATAAGCTTGCTTTTCCATACTAGTGTAGTTAAGCTCAGAATTATGTAATGCCTTACTCTTGAAAGCAATAGGTTTCTCCCGACCCTCTTCATTTTTCTAGAGCAAGACCCCTGCTATAGTATCCTCTGAAACAAAGGAAAAGATTTGAAAATCTTTTAAATAATTTGGACTAATTAGCACAAGAGATTTTCCAATTGAGTCCTTAATACTTTTAAAGGCCTGCCTTCCTTCATTTGACCACTCAAATTTAACATATTTTTTCAATAATTTGAGAAGAGGTTTCATCATCTCGGCCAAGTTTGGGATGAACCACCTAACAAAGTTTATCTGTCTAAGAAAATACTGAAGAACTTTCTTGGTTGGGGGTAAATGAACTTTCTTTATGGCTTCAACCCTTTTAGGATCCATTTTTACCCCATCCTTTGCTATGATGTGACCTAGCAACTTGCCTTCATCCACACCCAAAATAGACTTGGCTGGATTCAAAGAGATGCCATACTTCCGACATCTTTTAAACACCTGCCTAAGATGACTTATATGATCTGACCTTTCTTTTGAAAAACTGTCAAGCCATCTTGGTAGATCTCAATGATTTTTCCCATTATCTCATGGAAGGCAAATCCATGGCTCTCTGAAAGGTAGCACTTGCATTTAGTAAGACAAAAGGCTTCCTTAAGTACTCAAAAGTGCCCCAAGGCGTGGTGACGGTTGTTTTATTTTGATCCTCCTTCCTCACTAGCACTTGGTTATAACCGGAGAATCCATCCAACATGGACATAATTTTAGAACCAGTTACCCTTTGTAGTAGGGTCTCCATGTTGGGTAGGGGGTAATTGTCCTTGATACATGTTAGATTTAAATTTCTGAAATCAATGCATAACCTTATCCCCCCATTTTTCTTTCTAACAACAACTAAGTTCGAACACCACGATGAATGCCTTGTGGGAGCAATGATGCTAGCATCCAACATCTTCTTAAGCTCATCTTGAACTAATGGTGCTAACTTAGGATTTATTCGCCTAAGTTTTTGACGAAAAGGCTTTGTGTCATTCTTGAGGGGGATAATATGTTGAAACACATCTTGCTTACAGGTTTTGAGCTCATCATATGTGAAGGAAAATGCATCCCTATACTCTTGGACTTGACTTATTAATTCCCTTCTTTCTTTTTCAAAAGTTCCCTTTCCAATTTTTATGAACCTTGGGACTTCCTCTGTCCCAATGTTTATCTCAATATAACTGTCAGGCTTTATTAATTCTTTTTTCTTTTTATACATGTCATGCTTGTCAAAGATATTTTCTAAGGCAACTATTCCTCTGGGAACTGGATTTTTTATTGGATTATCTTCATCAACATAATCTTTCCCCTCCTCTTTGTAACTGACATTGAAACTTGAGAATTCCTTGACATTGTGGATGAACCTTAAGATTTGTTCATCATCTTTGAAAACTTGCCAATGATCAATATTGTCTGGGATTGATGGCCTAAAGATTATTTCCAACTTCCTTTTCCTTTTATTAGATCTTCTGAGGGTTGGAGGGTAGAAGCTGCTACTACCAAACTGTTTTGATATCTAGGGATTGCAATGAGATCTATAGCATCAAAGACCTTTATAGTATCCCAAATGACATTTCTATATCTTCTTAACCTCTCACTTTTGCATGCATATTTAGTTTTGACTTGAATAATTACTAAGTCTGAATCACCTTTGACATTTAGAATCTTGATACCCATATCCTTAGCAATTTCCAAACCAAAAAAAAGTGCCTCATACTTGACCACACTGTTTGTTGCATCAAACTCAAGTCTGAATGCAAAGTTATAAGTTTTTCCAGTTGGAGATTTTAAGACCTGATCTTGAGTGGGCTCCATCAAAGTTCATCTTCCAATCTTTATTACTTACTTTTTCATCCTTGAATATTTCTTTAGCTGGTGCTAGGAATTTAGAACATATATAAATGTTACCCATGTCAGACATTTGGCATAAAAACTCATTGAATGGCTCTTTAGGATCTTCACTATGACACTTTCTTTCTGTTTCTCTAAAGAGCCTGGAATTCTCAGTTGATGGAGGAGGGTATGGAATAGTTGCAAAATTTAAATCCATATTTAGGAAGCCTCCCATGTAATCTCCTCATTTTCTAGATAGAAGCATCCCCCAAGAATCCGACACATCAATAACAAGTACATCCATTTTGAATGCAAAATATGGGCGGAAAGCTAGCTTGACTGGCAAATCAATGATAATTCCATGAGTCTCGATTTCCCTGGAATCCATGGCACACACATTATGATAAGGCCTTGTAACTTTAAGGCCCAATCTTTTCATAATTCCCCGAGTGATGATATTAGATGAAGCACCAAAATCATACATACAATTATGCAACCACTAATCATTTATTTCTAAGGACACAAAGAAGGGAGGATTTTCTTCTTTGGTTCTATCTCTGCTAGTCAAAACCACTGGAGGATCTTCATGATGTTATTTTATTTTTTCTTGATCTTTTACAACCACTTTATTATTTGGAATATTTATTGCTTGAATACATTTCTCTTTCTGTGAAGGTATCTTCAAAAGATCTGACACTAGAACCAAAACTTTTGCATTTGAAAGCCAATTACCTAAATCAACAGTTAGATCAATAATTGGAGTATTTGAAGGAGTAGTTATCTTGGGAAATTTAGCTTGAGACTTGTTTGTTCCATCTTTCCCTTTCCTTTGGTAGACTATCCCTTTATGCCTAACCATTTCCAAAATATGCTCATTTGTGGGCTTATGTCCATATAACTTCGTAACATTGTCAAACTATTCAATCACTTCATTTGCTTGCTCACTTCTTTCTTGCATTTGAACCCAATAGTCCATTGATAAGGGGTGAACTTCACCAAAGTTGTTTATGTGATTGGAGTTTCTTGATTGCCCCACAAAATTGTTTGTTGAAGGAAGGCCCTGTTCATTTATTTGACAAAAGACTAGACATGTAGACTTTTCGTGAAAATCTTCACAAGCTCTACAAAAGGGTGGTATTTCTTCATTTACCACATTATTGGATTCCAACTGATTAAGAGGCCTTTGATCTTGAGGAGAACCTTTCTTTTTCCACCTATCATTATTAGGTCTGGGTTGGAATCTATTATTTTGGGGCTGATACCTTTCCATAGTTATCAACCTATTTTTCAAAGCACTAAGTTGAGTAGCATGGGTTTATTCCATTCTTTTAACTATTTCAGTAGCAATCTTTAAAGGATCGAAATTTGGATCTTTATTGTCCGGAGCTACAACCTTTTCTTTTGACTCTGACTACCTAGAAGAACTACCCCATGCGAAACCTGGAAGATTAGACTTTCCTGAAGCTTGCATATTTTTGTCAATATTTATTGCTATATCCTGAACTACTTTGAGGTTGGCGGGTTCCTTATCTCTAAGTTGATACCTCATTTCCCCACCAAAATCCACAATATAATAGATCAATATGGCGTTATCCAGAGGCTTGATATCTGTATGCATACTTGAAACTTACTCATTGAATTTTTTATTGAATTCATCCATAGTCTCATTTTCATTCTTCCTTATTGTGTTGAGGGATGCCAACATGTGACAATGATCTCTCTTCTACCCCGATTTCTCATTGAAGGCATCTAACATATCTTTTAAGGTCTTGAACTTGTTGTTTGACATGTCCTCGTACCAGTCTGAGGCATCATCTTCTAAGCAAAGGACAAAGAGTTTCATTTTCACATCTTCGTGGTCATGTGCATCACACCACTTATTAATACATCTCATAAAGGATTTAACATGCATTTTTGCAGAAATAGCATTATTGCCTTGAAAGCTAGGTAATTTTTCTATGGCTTTTTCTGGAATTGCATGAGGATAATTGTTTATTGCAGAAAAATCACAAGGATCATAAATTTCCATTTCCGAATTAAAACTATCACGAACAAAAAGCAAGTGGATATCAGAAATGGAATAAGATCTTAAATGACTAAGGATTCTATGTGAAGATGATTTGGCTAACCTCCTTCTATAAACCTGTTCAGGTTCAGGAATGAAGTCAATTAAGCCTTATGAATTCCTTCTTGTAGAATACCTAGTCAAATTGGAATTTAGTGGAGTCGCCATATGATTGAGTCTAAATTTGATAAACAACAAGCATAAAAAACTAAGTAAAACAAGCAAAAAGGAAAACAAGTTCGTATTCCGGGAATAGAAAGATTTATCCCCAAAAACGACGCCAAAAATGTTGCTGAATTATACACACTTGGGCTATTGTGGAAGAAATATTCAATCCACTTAGTGTGTCCTTGGGGGAAAGTCTCAAGTCAAGGTGATGTCAATTGATCCTCGACTCCTCCGTCTAGGCCAACTCTTAGCAAAGCCAAGGGGGGTAGTCCCTATAAAAAATAATCTAAGGCCTTTTACTCTATGAAGTTTAAAATCAAATTAATTCTAGGAGTTTACTTGAAATCACAAGATTTAATATAACAACATATTTGATTCAAAGGATACACCCTGTGAAAAACTCATAAATGTTAATCATTCACCACATGCTAAGGATACACCCCCACCAAACTCATAAAGGTAGAATATTCCTCGAAGTTACAATATTTCAATACCTAGTAGCAAACCCATTCCCGAGGAATATCACTTACTAGGGCACAATGTCAACCACCAAGGTGAAACAGGGTAAAAGGCATAATGTCCAAGCATATGAAATGAAATCAAAATCAGTTTAAGATACAACATATCCAAAATGCCTCAAATATTGAAATGATACTCACCATAATACCTGACTTGTACCTCATGGAGCAAGGCTCAGAGCTTCTCGGAAGCCAATTGGTGTGTTGGATGCTATCTGAAAATCCCGATCTCTATAGTGGTGAGAAGGGTTTCCATCTGTCCAAGTGGATACTGTTGGTCATGTAGTCTCTCGACACTCCATAAATGCAACCTGAGGGCCTCAAGACATGATCTCCTTAGCTATCCCACAAAATGGGGATAACATCTGGCTCCTACTTGGGGACATGTGCTCGTCGTAGAGTGCATGAGAACCACAACATCTCCTGGTAGACTTGTGCCTGCCAAAACTCAGACAAAAACATCAGAGCATCTAGGGTGGTAGGGTGGTGCTATCACCCTTCGTCCATATACATAAAAATCCAAATGAAAACTAATCTAGAAAATAAAATTTTGGCATTTTTTCAAAACTTATAAACTAAGCATGAAATCAATATGCAATTAAATAAAAATGAAATATGAAATGCATCTAAACTAATATGAGAAATCAAGATGAAAATGAAAGAAATCAAAATGACTTACCTACTTACATGGGGGCCTTGGTGCTTTGAAGATCAGGCGATAGATGATGTCAAGTGAAGTCATACAAGTAGTGAAACCAATTGATCATCCCATCAAAGTATCTCCCCTTGTGCTTGATTATGTAAAACAACAAAGATAAGTCAAGCACACAAAGATCATGATCATAAATAAATATATAATCAATCGTGAAATGAAACTCATGGAGATGGGTGGGAGGGAGGAAATCATGTTGGAAAGAATATTCACAACTCTGATCAATCCATCTATGAAGGGAAGTACTATATGTAGACGGAGGCTCATCTTCATCCTCTTGAACATAATCATTGTTTCCCGAAGATCGAGATAGGGTCAGGTCTAGGGTGAAAAAAGCACGCCCTCTTTATCTTCGAATCCTTGTAGAAATACTCAATATGAAAGTACTTCCTCTTTGTAGAGTGAGCCTCTGATCGCTTCGAGGTGGTCGCATTCTGGTATTCCTCCAAAATTGAGGAAGAAGGTGGTTGAGAGTCCTCGAACAAATATGTTGTTACAGGAGAATCCCCCTGTGGACAAGTGGATTTTCTCTTGGATGCTAGACCCCTAACTCCAAGACAAAAAGTGCTATTATGGACACTGAAATTCCTTTATCATAAAGCTAAACTATCAAAGAAGAATAGGGAAGAAAGACAAGTACCTTTTTACTGACGTTTGTCCTTGTTCGCTCCAGGCTGATCTTGATCTCCAAGTTCAGTTGAAGGTCCTGTGGTACAATGAGAAACACCAACAATACTTCTTGCTCTACTATGATTATCTTTATAATGAATCTATGAAAGAAAAAAGTTCATATACACAAACTTTAAAGGAAACATGACAAACATGAATTTATATTAATGAGAACAAAGTGTTGCTTACAACCATGGATGCAGTGCATCAGCTTCACCAAGCTCCCTTTGTCCAGACCCTTGCTCAAATAATCCACACATAGAATGCTGATGCTTCAATGATATCTCCCTTATGAGATCATAAGTTAGATGCTTTACAATGTCTCCATCCCTTCCTTATGAGATCATAATTTAGGTGCTTCTCTCAAACTCTATCCTCTCTCTTCCATGGAAAGCCCTCATTATATAGGATTTGGAGGCTTAACCACCATGTAGAGGATCTCTCATCAGATCCACTAAGAAAGGGATCTCTAAGATATTTAGGGAGAACATATCTCTTAAGGATTTTGGGGAGGAAATATCTCTCAAGGATTTTAAGGAGGAAATATTTCAACCATCCATGAGATCCTCCACCTTCCCTAAAAAATAGGAAACCAAACGTGAGGTGGATTCTCACACTTAATTACTTTCTTTTTCATGAATATTAATAATAATTCATGTGCACTTGGTTCTCACACTTAATCAATTTCGTTTCCATGAATATTAATAATAATTCATGTGTACTTGGTATTTTTCACTTCATGTAATATATCCCTCCTCCACATTGACTAGGGATTGTGACATAGGTTATTCCATGGTGTCAAGGTGTATGAGACACTTATATGACACTTTACGACACTTATGGTGAGGTACCTAGGTGTGAAAATTTCATGTGTAATAGAATGCCCCCTAAAGTGTGAGGTCAGAAGAGAGAATGATGGCTGAAACACTTTACAAATATTTAAAGCAAGAGTGTGGACTCAGAGAACCTGGTAGAAGCTGCAAACAAACATCAAACAAATGTTATGACATGTTTCAAACCCAAGGCATGCATACCTATGCTTGAGTGATAAAATACTTTCAAGGTATGGCAACCATCAAATACACTGCGGATCCATAATCATATTGACTGAAGAGTATAGACACCAAATATACAATGTGGATCTATACTTCCATGACATGAACTGATCGTAGCCACAATAAATACACAGTGGATCTATGAGATGACAAAACATAGCCACATACCAATACAAAGTGGATCTATGTGACAATATATATATCAATGCGTTGAAATGATCTCCTTTTGCAGCCTGGGTAAAGTAGATATCAGAGTGAACACTCAACCCAGGGTCTTCTTAGTGATCCTAATGTAGTACAAATCTAACCATGTGAATAGATGTCCTGATGTCGAACATGGCAGAAACCACTTGATTACCGGTCATTGGTGTAAACCATTAACAAGCGTGAGGGAAATCACCATTGATGTCAATGATTCCCAAGGTACCCTAATACATTCCAACGAATGTGAATGGATGAGATGAAGTCGAACATCCGTGGAATCATCCGATCAGAGGTCAATGATGTAAACCCACTGTCAGACGCGAGGAGGCCTGCCATTGAGGCATGCATGTCCCAAGGTACTAACTGGTTTCTAAGTCTAGTTCCTAGATGATGTGTTGAGGTCGACAGGAATAGACTTGTTGCAGGAGGGCCTTGATGTATCCCCTATCAATGACACGAAACTGACACAGAGATGTAAATTGGTAGATCAAATGAACATGGACTGACATGGGTATTGAAACAGGAATATTTGTGATGGCTAACTCTTGAAGCATATACTTCCCTTGAACACTGAGGCATAAAAACTGAAACTCGATAGGGACTGAAACTTGATAATGCAATGGATACTATGAATTACGTCGGGTGACCCAAAGGAGTAAGGAAAATCAAAGGATTGGTTCAGTGCAGAGGTTCAACAGATTGAAATGCGTGCAAAGATAAAATTTTGTGTTCAAGGGCCATTGTAAGGTCACTAGTAAAGTTCTCAAAAACTGCTTAGCTTGCTTCTTTCAATTTTTCCCCCCATCCAGATAGACGAGTACTTCTTTTTGGTTTAACGAGCTCGAGGAGGGTAACACATGCTCGATATAACTCACATTCGGTAAGTCCCTCTTCCTTTATTTAACAAAGTAAGGGTTCGGTTCTGTATGGGCCCTTCAATGCATGATCATTTAACAAGTCTAGAGAAGGTAAACTCGGTTGTTTTTCATATTTAGAGAGTCTGAAAATGACTTAAAGACGATTCCAATGTTGTCCTTTTTCGTAATGTTAGTCTTGCAAAGCCGAAAAAGAGATAAATTATCACTCGAAAGACACCTTTTCAAACCTTTTAACGAGTGGGAAAGGAAGCAAGATCACTCAACAATCTTTTCACATTTAGAGAGTCTGAAAAGAGCTTAAAGACGACTCCAAGGGGTTCCTTTTTCGTATATCCTTTACGAGTCCGAAAAAGAGATAAAATGTTGCCCGGTTACATTCTCATGTTTTTACGAGCACGAGAAAGAACAAAGACTAATCTCAGTATGCCCCCAGCTTGAAAAGCTAGTGGCTTAACTCCAGAATGATCATCAAAACGCTGGAGACATCCTTCCCCAAGCTTCAATTCATTCATCGACTTTGAGGTTGTCACCAATTTCTGTACTAGATGGAGAAAAAGGATACAGGTGGATGAAATGAAGGTTCAAAAACGAGAGCTAACGAAAAAATCGACTCGATATGGCGAAAGACTCGACCTGACAGGAGAGGTGACTATTTCATTTTTTAACGAGCTTGACACAGGAAAAGAACTATGCTCAAGGCTTTGGGTTCAGTCCCTAGATTTCTGTTTCATTTTTTAATGAGCTTTGTACATAAAAGAAAAACTATGCTCATAGCTTCTGTTTCATTTTTTAACGAGCTTGCCATAGAGAGAAAAACTATGCTCATAACGTCTGTTTGATCATGGCTTCCAAGAGGATGACGCTCTGGAAGGATACCATGTCAAGGGACAAAACTCGGTCATGGCTTCCAAGAGATCTTCACTGGATGGAAGAAGAATGCTCTGGAAGGAACACATGTCGAGGGCCACGACAGGGGTAAGGAGATAAGGCTCCAATAGTCCTACCAAAGAGATCACCATGTCAATTATTGGATCTAAGTCATCATATGTTGAAGTCATGGGAAACAATGACACATAATTGACTTGTGGCAGGGGTGATACCGACTGCATATAAGGCTCGTTTAGGGAGGTCATTGGGTTAATGGTCAAGTCAGGGCCAACAAACGAAATTTGATCAATAGTCACCATTCTTCCATCGTGCGGGAAAGCTATCACATGAAAAAGAGAGGATACAATAACTTTCATGGCATAGACATAATCTTGCCCAAGGAGTAAATCGAAATCCAAGGGGTCCTGGACTACCATAAAATTAATAAAGACTGTTTTCCCTCCCAAAGTTACTGAAAACTGAGGAAGGATCCCTAAAGGGTGACTGGTTCTTTTGTTTAAAGCGAACAAATTATGGGTAACCGACACAAGCTTAGGATAACCCAAAGCTTGCCAAGCAATATAGGACAAAATACTAACGAACGAACCTTCGTCTATCAACGTATGAGGAATGTCTCGACCACAAAATTTTACTATAATCTTTAAAGGCATGTGAGAGGGAAGACGAGGTCCAGTTAGCACATCCCAATAAAAAAGGATGGCCTCATTACTTGGAAGGGTTTTCACAGGAGAAGGAGGAATTCCCTCCCGCATGGTAGATCCCGTTTCAACGAGAAAAACGTGGGCATAATCGGGTTTACTATCTAGTAGGAGAGTAGGATCTATCGATGATGAGATCGGATCAACCACCTTGGCACTCTTCAGAGGAAGAGTGGGATTTCCCGATGATCTAACTGGAGAAACCACTTTGGCACTCTTCGGATGAAGAGTGGGACTGACTGATGAAGGGGTTGGATCAGTCACTTTAGCACTCGTCAGAGGAGGAGTGGGATTGACCGATGAAGTAATTGGAGCAACCACTTTGAAATTTCTCAAAGGAGGAGTGGGATTGACCGATGGCGGAGTCGGTTCAACCACTTTGAAACTCTTTGGATGAAGGGTGGGACTGACCGATGAAGTAATCGAAGCAACCACTTTGGCACTTGTTAGAGGAAGAGTGGGATTGACTGATGAAGTCACTGAAGAAACCACTTTGGCACTCTTCGGATGAAGGGTGGGACTGACCGAGGAAGGAATTGGATCAGTCACTTTAGCACTCGTCAGAGGAGGAGTGGGATTGACCGATGAAGTCACCGGAGCAACCACTTTGACACTTCTCAAAGGAGGAGTGGGATCGACCGATGGCAGAGTTAGGTTGACCACTTTGACACTCTTTGGATGAAGGGTGGGACTGACCAATAACGGGACTGGATCAGTCACTTGGGTTTCACTTTCCAGATGAAAAGTGGGGCTGATCGATGACAAAACTGGATCAACTACTTTGGTGAGTGGTTCAACTGAGGATGAAACTAGATTGACCACCTGATCAACCGGATTGACCGAGGATGGAACCAGATTGACAAGTCCATCAACTAACAATGGGTTGGGAGAAATCTTACGATAACCTTTTGGAAGTTGAAGTTTTTCCAAAAGAGAAGAAGCCTTGTCCATGCAAGGACAAAGGTGAGAATAATGATCAACTTTGCATAACATACAAGGGAATTTGACATTTGTCTTCTTCTTACCAACCTTAACGTCACTAGTTGATGGGGTATCACCGGCATGACCAACAAGGGCTGATGACGTGGAGGACCACATTTCTAAGACCTTGGGAATACCAGGGAAATCCCTCAGAAAGTGGTTACCCTTACAAAGACTGCAAGGGAATTTGGGTTTCAGATTCTTTGTTTAATCTTATCGACCTCATCAACACTCTTAGTACTATTAATAGTAGCTGGTTGGTTGGATCCAACATTTTATGTAGTTGGAGGCTTGGTCCCTTTCTGGTTCTTCTTCTTCTTCTATTTTTATTTCTTCTTCTTCTTATCAATCTGGCTACTTGCTTGAGAGATTTCACTAGGAGAAGAAGGAGAAATGGAAGGAGACCTGATGAGTGAAGAAGGAAAAAGGTCGACATGAGGTTGATGTGTGGGCAGTGTGCTTACATCTGAAGCACCTGCATTCGAGATGACTGGAGTGGAAAACAACCATACCGGTAACCCAATTGTGAGACCTGGAAGGCTCAAAGTAGCGATGTAAGGAGGACCAATGTTTCCGTAAGAAGGAAAAACAAAGGGTTCCCTTGGCAAAGTTCCTTCATTTGTCATCCCGGGAACTGACGCCATAAAAATAAAGCTCCAACCTAGATTATGTTAGGAAGAAATAAACAACACACACTAAAAATCTGGTAAGAAAACAAGCAAACAAAGCCTTCTCACAATGAACAAACTAGTTGGTGATGAAATCTAATGTTGCGGGAACAAAGTAAGAAGGGCTGAGATATATCGGGTGGAAAATTTACATTGATGACCTACTTAATGGACTTACACCCTGGTGCAAGATCCCACACATAATCGTGGGTATACCCTCCAAGGAACCCGAGTGAGTTTGGCCAACGTCGATTCCAGGTACCGTGAAGACTTGCCCCTCCATAGTTACCTTGTGTAAAGACCCTAAAGAGATAGGCCACTGAGGTTACCAACTACAACAATGATGCCTGGGGAAACAATCGACCGTCCGATCAACGCGCAAGGGTAGGATATCTAGCCCGAAATCAACTTGAAAGGATTCCACTCATCATTGTGGGTATACCTTCAAGCGACCCCCATAATATGTGCAATCTCTACACCAAGACCAACATATCAAGGTGAGTAACTCTGCCAGTCTTAATGCGACCTCGTGATTGACCCTTGTGTGAGAAGGGATTCCCAGGGCAAGATGCAGTAATTGGATTTCACTGCTCCCTAACACAAGATCCTATGTTTGTTTGTAGCTTTGGAAAGTTATCTTTCACACCTATTCTAAATCCATACAACTAATGTAATGTAGGTTTGCTACCAGAAAATGTAAAAATGTCTAATCAATTTTAGTTTAATGCTTGATTTTTAAAGCCGTTGTTACTCAAAAGGAAAATGGCGTGGACAATATGGTGTTTTTACCGACTCAAAAGTTATGCAAAGAGATGAATATGCAATCTTTTCATTTCGATGAAAACTATGCTACGAGAAGGAGAAAACATTCATCATTTACAGAAGCATAATGTCCCAAAATGTCAAAAAACATGCAATTCCGCTACTTTAAATGCAAGCATTCAAGGAATACAATAAAATGCGAAGAAGAATCCAAGAAAAGATAGGGAGAATAGAGAAACCACTCAAAACTTAATTGCTTGGGAAAATGACCTCAAAGATAAAATGGAATGGTGTATAGACCTTTGAATTTCCTCACAAAAGCTTCCACTCAGTCAGATAAATGAGAAGAAAACAGTAAGTTGACTCTAAATCAACAAAGACAAAGAGTGACTTCTATGCAAGGAAGAAAAATTTCATAATTCCAAACAAAATGTGATCAATTCTTAAAAAGCAACGTGTTGAAGGATGAATCAAGGAATGTATTGAGATGATAAGTCTCTGAGCAAGTGCCAAAAGCAAAAATTGAACTTCAGAGGATGAAACCCTAGAGGATTTTTCATAGAAAAGGGACAATGCTCTGGTGTAAGGGGCACCAGAGTGTTCCAATGCTGTGTGTAAGCCTAGTAGGGAGCGCCAATGCTCTGATAGCAAGGGTCGGGGGGCGCTGGCCTCTAAAAAATCAGAAAAATGCCCAGAAAGTCAAAAAATCAAGCAAACTCAGTCAATCAACTTGAAAGTGATGAAATCAAGAGACAATCAAACAGATCTAAGAATCAAAGACAGTATGGAGAAGGTCAAGAAGTGGGAAAAGGGTCAAAACAAGATCTAGGAAAGGAAACAAAAATCAGAGCTCCTCCCCAGTGGAGTCACCAATTTATGTTATAGAATAATCCCCCTGCGGACAAGTGGATTTCCTCTTGGATGCTAGACCCCTAACTCCAAGACAGAAAGTGTTATTATGTACAATGACATTCCTTTATCATAAAGCTAAACTATCAAAGAATAAGAGGGAAGAAAGGCAAGTACCTTTTTACTGACGTTTGTCCTTGTTAGCTCTAGGCTGATCTTGATCTCCAAGTTCAGTTGAAGGTCTTGTGGTACAATGAGAAACACCAACAATACTTCCTGCTCTACTATGATTAGCTTTATAATGAATCTATGAAAGAAACAAGTTCATATACAAAACTTTAAAGGAAACAGGCCAAGCACGAATTTATATTAATGAGAACAAAGAGTTGCTTACAACCATGGACGTAGTGCAACAACTTCACCAGGCTTCCTTTGTCCAGACCCATGCTCAAATAATTCACACACAAAATGATGATGCTTCAATGATATCTCCCTTATGAGATCATAAGTTATATTCTTTACAATGTCTCCATCCCTTCCTTATGAGATCATAAGTTAGGTGCTTCTCTCAAAATCTATCCTCTCTCTTCCATGGAAAGCCCTCATTATATAGGATCTGGAGGCTTAACCACCATGGAGAGGATCTCTCATCAGATCCACTAAGAAAGGGATCTCTAAGATATTTNTAAGGATTTTGGGGAGGAAATATCTCTCAAGGATTTTAAGGAGGAAATATTTCAACCATCCCTGAGATCCTCCACCTTCCCTAAAAAATAGAAAACCAAATGTGAGGTGGATTTTCACACTTAATTACTTTCTTTTTCATGAATATTAATAATAATTCACATGCACTTGGTTCTCACACTTAATCAATTTCTTTTCCATGAATATTAATAATAATTCATGTGTACTTGGTATTTTTCCCTTCGCGTAATATATCCCTCCTCCACATTGACTAGGGATTGTGACATAGGTTATTCTATGGTGTCAAGGTGTATGAGACACTTATATGACACTTTACGACACTTACGGTGAGGTACCTAGGTGTGCAAATTTCATGTGTAACATCTGTAATCATGTCATCATTAGGTTCCCAAACATATGAATCATATGAAAAGTAGTCCTCTGAAGATGACAACTCAAACCCCTTTTCTTGAGGGCTACCCTCAATGTCATAAATGGGGTCTCTATCAAAAATGAGATGACCAAAATCCCACCTGTGTTTTCCAGCCTGTATGAAAGTGTCTATATGGTCATCAACCATATTTAAAGTTTCTCTCACAAGACCATCGATAAAAGTGACCATTCCTTTTTCTTTGTGTGCAGGAGGAGTAAAGGCATGGATGTCTTCATCAAGTGGAAGGGAAGATGCAACTGCTTCATCTCTGTTAAATGTATCATCCAGATCTTAAACATGAGAAAATTCATCGAGATCTTCTTGGTAACTGTCTTCATATGTCTGTTCTTCGAGCAATTCTTCATTGCCAAGGGCATGGAATAACTCCCTTATGCGATTGATCATTTCTTTAACATCCTTATTAGCATCCTTCTCCTTTTCCATCTGTGAAAAAAACCATCTTCGAGTCATAACAAGTTCTGGATGAGGGTTCATCCCATGGTGCCATAATTCCATTGAATGAGAGGACACCTCAATGGAGTTTCCAGGTGAGATCAAGTCTCACCAAAGGAGGGAAAGGGGGAAAGAGGGAAATGTGGGTTCGTGGAAGCTGGAGTGGCCAGAAAAGATTCAAGGGAAACTTATCAAGGGTGGAAAAGGGAACGTTCTTTAATGAAGTCGCCAGACAAGCTAAGGGATAGAGGATTTGGGAGGGAATCTTTCCAAAGTGTCGTTTAGGGTACGAAGAGGATTCAAAATCCTCCCCGACAACGACGCCAAAATGTTATTGCACAAGTTGTAGGTTGGGAAAATCCTGACCCAACCACCAAGTGGCGACAATTAAGGGACACTATACCCAGTGTCACCTCGATATAGGTCCCGCACTTCAAGGGTGACTAGGTCACTCTAGGGAGGCTATCTTGGTGACCCTGAGGGGATTGAGATGGATGGAAGGGAAGGAAGAGAAGTATCCCCCTAAAGGTCAATTATAGAAGAGAAAAGTGGCTTTGATGACTCGTCTCTGGGTGGTTTAAAGTTGCCAAATATTTGGATACCTGCAAAAGTGTTTGTACTTGCCTGAGACACAAGAAAAGCCACACTTGCATACAATATGTTAGGTGGACAAGCAAGTTAAGCTTGCTATCCCTAATTTGCAACAATCATACAATATTAATTATCAGCAATATAATGATAACATAGGATGCAATTAAAGCTGCTACAAGTTCATTTAAATATTCAATGGGTGAACCAACAATGACTAATATAGCTTGCACAAAATAGTATGAAATTTGAGCAGTCAAACAAGGCTGTTATAAAACATTTCTGCAAAGAATTTATCAGCCTTATGTCTATAAAATACAATGCATTACAACAACAAAATTACCCAATGAAACTTGCCCAAAAGTTGATCAAAAAGTGCACTCTAGCAAGTAGAATATGAGGGTAAAGTTTTAGCTTAAGTCTAGGGTTAGTTTGCGAGATACTAGGGTTAGAACAGTTAGGGTTTCTGCAATCTTATGGCTGTAAGGTTAGTTTGTTAACAACAAGAAGGTTTAGCAAGAGAGAAGGGATGCCTCAATGAGGCAAGGGAGCATAGGGCTCAAAGCAAAAAATCCCAGTGAGAGAAATTCAAGACCTTAACTTTTCACGTTTACCAAGGAAACAATTTATTTATCCAATGCAACAAGAAATGATTGGTGCCTTTAACGATCGGGTTAATGGAGTCAAGAAAAGAATAAGTTAGAGGTACTACCTCCTTGGGGGTGTAAATCCTCGTACTCCCCAAGGAAAGTATCCCTAGCTAGGGTTTAGACTAAGAGGGTGTATGCACTTATACTTCTCTTAGCAAACCCTTGTTAAATCGACAATACTTAAGAAAAATTATGATGGAGACTAAGGTTGGGGTGTATTCCCTTATACTTCCCACCTAGCTGTAGCAAAAATCAACCTTGACTTGAAACACAAATGATAGCACAATGCATATTTTCTTACCAATTCAAGGAAAATATGCTAAGATAAACCACCACAGTAGCAAGAGAAAATGCTTCCAAGGATAGCACATTCCTCCACCCACCAATAACCAAGAAAAATATCCATACACAAGAGCACAAGAGACAAATAGCCAAAGATAGCGAAAATTTTAGTCCAAGGCCTCTCCAAATGGGAGAGATATGTTTTTTTTTTAAATGATTTGAGTTTGATCTCAATTTATACAAAACCTCTAACAAAAATTTTGTCCACATAGGCTAGGGTAAAACACAAGAATAGGGCTCAACAACCCTAATGTTGCCCCTTTACAAAATAATATTAAACAATTCACCTTAAAATTTACTTTTTGCATAAATGAAAACCCTAAAAGTGACGTCACCCTTTTAGGAGGGACGTTTTGACCCTTTAACAAATTTTTTGGAGAAAAATTTGAAATCTTTGGGGCCAATGAGGCCTTCCTCCAAGTCGCCATGACCTTTTGAATACTCCTCCATGCCAAGTCTCACAATGTATCACCTCGCACCACCAATTCCCTAGCCCTAATGATGATGCCAATCGTTCAAGGGTGACGTTTTAGTCCTCCCAAGTGAATCATTTGGGAAGTAGGGGATAATTTAGGTCCTTTGTGATGTCCTTTAGGCCTCCAAAGGAAATCCTCTTCATTCAGTAATTGGGCCCTTGTAATCCAACATGTGGGCTTGAATCCCCATGGAATCCCAAGCTAGGATTGCTCCTCCAAATCTGTCCACCAACTAGGTCCTGCAAATACAAATAAGCACACCCTCCAAGGATCTCAAGTCATAATATCATGGTGAGTAAATCAAATCAATAAATGAGCCACCTAAGCATGTGCATCAAAGATTACCTAGTCAAACAAGTAAGTGCTCAAAGACATTATGCAACTTGCCAAGCTTGGATATGGGAGGGTTGATGAGGTGTCCTATTGGGTAGATATTTCCCTAGGTCAAGGAGTGTTTCCCAAGTTATCCCTCTCTAATCCATGTGAAGTGGATGAAGTGGTTATGGGTCAAGATTGACTGGGCATGGGGCTCATGACATAAAAGGGGTTGTAGTGTCTCATTCATGGGTGTCTTTGTAGAGGGTGTGTGGCACCTTTGCTTTCAATTCACTTTTTCCAAGCCCATCCTCTTTCCATTATTTGTTTATTTCATATTTTAAAGGACGAGTTGAAGGCCACTGTCTTGGCGTGGTGTCCAGATAATGACATTGTCACTCACAAATACCTTGCGGAAATGAGAAGGCTAGCTTGTGATGAGACCCCCTTTCTCTCAGTTGTGTAACTAAGAGCCACTACCCCGGCTTGGTGGCCAAATGATGGTAATTTCATACTGCTATATACCCATGATCATGATAGGCTAGCTCGTGATGAGACCTCCTATCCTCCAATTAACCCCCTTTTCTTACAGAGAAGTGTTTCATTTCTTTCTCAGGGGATCCTTGGGCGAAGCATCTGGAAGGTATATATAAAGGATTTATATTTTTAGCCAACAACAATCCCTCTGGGCCTTCAACCCCTTCTTCCCATGGAGCGAGGGACAAACCCTTCTTAGGTCAAAACACCCTAAAATCCCAAGGGACAAGGAAATGGGGGTTTTAGGTGATGGAAAGTGGTAAGTATGGATGGGAACAATATGATGTCTCTTCAAGGGAGTTCCTAGTAGGAAACCCATTCCCGAGGAAGACCACTTACTAGGGCACAATTTCAACCACCAAGGTGAAACGGGGAAAAAGGCATAATGTCCAAACATATGTCATGAAATAAAAAACAGTCTAAGGTACAACATACCCAAAATGCCTCAAATATTGAAATGACACTCACCATAATACTTGACTTGTACCACATGGAGCAAGGCTCAATGCCTCTCAGAAGCCAGTTGGTGTGGTGGATGCTATCTAAAAATCCCAACCTTTGTGGTGGTGAGAAGGGTCTCCATCTGTGCAAGTGGATGTTGCTGGTCATGTAGTCTCTTGGCACTCCATATCTGCAACCTGAGGGCCTCGAGACATGATCTCCTTAGTTATCCCACAAAATGGGGGTAACAAGGTGAAAATAAAGGGCTTTTCTAGATTTGTAATATAAATTGTAGTTTGTGTGGGGACATTTTGGCCTCTTTAAAGGTATTTCCTTTTCTTTTTCTTTCTTTCTTTCTTTCTTTTTTAATCGGAACACTCTTTAACTAAGTGATTTTTTTGTAAAAAGTCTCTGTAATTACCCTTGATTTCTCATTCAAAAAGGACAACTTGTCACAATTGCACCTTATTTCCATTTGTACCCAATTTAATAAAAGTATCAATTTTGTGGTTATTTGAGTCTCAGTTTTGGGATGCAGTTTGTCCTAAAACAAAGTGGTACAATTTCTCTCTCTCTCTCTCTCTCTCTCTCTCTCTCTCTCTCTCTCTATTTGACTTCTACTTTGCTTTTAACTATTGATAAGCAATATTGTGTTGCTTAATCTAAATGGCAAATTATTCTTATTGGCATTATAGAATGAAATCCATACTTACCTCTAAATAAATATCGATGCTTGTAATTGATGGGTATTATAAACTCATTGCCGAACAATTTAAAGCTTTACAAGATGATGAAAAAAACACCAAAATAAAGTTAAAAGGGAGATAATGAGACACTTTCACTCATAGGAAGTGTTGTTCTGAAGCCATATTTCCAATGATCAATGTCGCTTAGTCTTATAAAAATGTATGAGATACTTTAAAGAACACATATGAAGGTGCAATGACAACTAATATGTGAACATTTGGGGGGGAATTTGAAAATGCAAAGATGGGTGGCAATGAATATGTGAATGATTATATTACTAAAATGCAAGATTTCATAAACCAAACAAGGTCTTTAGGTAAAGATGTTTCAGAGAGAAGAATGATTGATAAAAAATTGAGAAGTCACATGACTAAATTTGAATTGGTTTCCGCTAATGTTAATGCCTATAAAGATTTAATCACAATTTTTTTTTATTGATTAAACAATCACTTATCTATTGAAGAAATTGTTTCGAATGATAAAATGGAAAATGGGTTTTCCACCAAGTTTAAAGGTAGAGGTAGAAGCAAAGCATGACAAAATAGTTATAATAGATATAATAAACAAAATCCACAAAACTTTAAAAAACACCCAAATTATTAGGGAAATGCTTCCACCCCAAGAAGAAGAGGAAGAACCCAACATTATTTTTTTAGAAGAGGAGGTAGAAAACGATCCCGTGGAAAATGAAGATGAAGAGAAAGATAAGGGTCTAGAGAAAGGTCCCTACAATGTCATTATTCTAACCAATTTGATCATGTTGAGAGGCATTGTAGAGATAAAATGTATGATTTGGAAAATAAAAGTGTTAATATTGTTGTTGAAGAAATTAAAAATAATAAGTTATTTGTAACAAGTTTAATAGAAAAAAATTAAAAAAATGAGCATCAATACATTCTTTTAGGGCGTTTGACTCATATGACGTCTTAGGAGGAAATTGTTCACTAGTATAAATAAGAATTAATTTGGTAAAGTGATATTTGGAGATGATAATTTGTCAAATGTGAAAGGAAAATGTGCAATGGATATTCCAACAATGAATGGTAAGACAAATTTATAGACGTTACATTGTTAATGTCAATTCTTGAGAAGAACCTGCTTTTAGTACGATATATGATGCAACAAAATAACAAGTCGATTTGTATCACCAAAAGGAAGCACCCGACCCAATCTTTTCCCTTTTTTTAAGTAAGCTTGCATGCACTTGACATGACATAAGTCTTCCATTTGGAGGGCCTTTATCTCACCTTTTTACTCATAATGGTATTTACCAGTTGGTTACGTAGCTTTACTCTCACTGATTGAAGTATTCGTTTTTCAAAGCCTTCCTTTACTTTCCCTTCATGAATCAAATGAGTCTTTGACAATATAGAATGTTTAATCATAGACAAACTTAACATGAATGTAGTCATGGCAAGAGGAGAAATAATTGTTCCATATATCTAAAACTTACTTTTCACTCGAGTGAGTCACACAATTTAAAGGTGTCTGAGGAAATAACTAGCAAGCTTTGGCATTTGCAAATGAGGCATTTGAATTTTAAGAATTTGATGTTGACACGAGGAAAACTAACATGGTCAATGTTCTTCCCTCTCTTTTTTAAGTTGATGATCATATTTGTGAAAGACATTTTCTAGGGAAGTGTCCTAAGTAGAGATTCTCAAATAGAACTTAGAAGGCTAAAGACCTCCTTGCCTTAATACATTCAAATTTATGGGGTCTTATGGAAACTTTGTCCTTTGGGAAGTAAATATACTTTCTAACTTTCTTTGATGATCACTCTAGGAAAACATGGCTATATATTTTTTTCCAAAGAAAAAATCCTTGTATTTGATATTTCAGTAGGAAATCAACATACACATAAGCTATCCTTTCGAATCAGTTCATCTTCCCTGATATTAAACTAGACATATACATTTCATATTCCAAAAGAGATCCATACATGATTCATACATAGCCATTCAAAATCAATCTATACAAAAACTAACATAACCAGAATCACTTTTAACCTCCAAGAAAACAAAATTCTATATCTATCTTAAGACCTATCAACAAAACATCAAAACAAAGAAAATTGAGTAGCTGCCAGTAGGGCACTGTCCTTATATTCATGTTCCACAAGGAGTCCTTGTAGTGTAATGGCTTCTTTTGACAACATATCCACTTTTTTATTAAACTCCCTGTAGATATGGACAAAGAAGACCTCCTCGAACATAACGTTTTTCTCCAAGCATAGTGCCATAATTGGCTCGAAGATCATATTTGTAATATGAATTTTTCCATTAGCCCAATCCATCAACAACTTCAAATCTCCAAGAACCTAGATAAACACCAAATATTTTTCTCAAGTGCCACTTTCATCAACATCCAGAGAGCGTAGAATTCATCCCTATTATTTGTTCCTAGTCCCACCACATATTTTAAGGAGAATAAATGGAAACGATCTAAGAAGAGTGTGGCTCCAACCCCACACATTCAGGGATAACCTTGACAAATAACATGGATATATTTTATGCGAGAAAAATCATAAGCATTTGCACATTTTATTCAGTTTAAGATGGTTGAAAAACATAGTGGTGTTGATATTCTCACCCTCAAATCAAATAATGAGGAAAACTATAAATCCATTGATTATTTATTTATTTATTTTTCTTTTCGCGCAAAATGGATGGTATAGGGAGAGAATTTACCATTTCTTATAATCATCAACAGAGTAATAAGACAATTGTTGAAATGGATAGTGGCATGTTGAAAATGAAGCGTCTTGTTAATGAGTTTTGGGTTGAGGCAATGCACACAACACTTTACACTTTGAATAGGGGTGTTCTACAAGAAATGTTTTGGATTTAACTCTAGAGGAAGCATGGTCAATGTACTCATCCTAATGTTTCACACATGAGTATATTTGGATGTGTTGTATATGCAAATGTCCCTAACAAAAATATCCCTATCCCCTTATAAATAGACCCTAAAAACCTAACCCTAACCCTTTAGAGTAAACTTGACCTTAATCTTTAATTAACCATGTATAACAACTAACGTAACACACCTCAAACCCTAATTATTACTATTGGTTCATGTAGTATGTTCTCTTAGCACAAAAGAGGAATGCATATCCCATGGGTGTGTGTAGTCTAGTGGCAAACAAAGAAATTGGACTTATATTTATAATGTATAGACCTAGGCTCAAAAACCCTCTAATTCGGTGTGGATAAGACTAGGTACAATCTTTGGGTGATTTTTTCAACATGAAAATGCACTCATAGAATCAAATCTTATCCAAAGAACAACTCTCACTTACTATGAGTAACTTTTCCAAAAAGAAAGAGGAATGCATGGAAAATTATTCAATATAAATCATCCTAAACATAATGCATCCTTAAATAACTATCTATTATTATAATTAAATTAAATACTAATAAATATTACTCGATTATATTGGCATACTAGTAAACAAATCATATATGTTTATTTCTAACCAATGTTAATAGTTTATGCTAGTAACTAATAATGACATCACTTAAAACATGTTAGTGGCTAGTGTATCATTTATAATAGATGAACCAACAATTTTGGTCACGCAGTCACAAAAACCTCAAATTGTACTAGTGCCCCAACCTAGGTGAAGGTGAAAAGAACTATTGTTGCACAAATAATATCGAAAGATTATGAAGCAATTAAATCCCAATATATCCATTATAAATGCTAAGCTCTCAAATTTAGACTTATTGTGATGGTATCATGTTCTATTGTATGAGTGAT
>JASDQU010309690.1:56343-80842 GCA_032191745.1 Picea mariana
ATTAATAATAATTCATGTGCACTTTGTTCTCACACTTAATCAATTTCTTTTCCATGAATATTAATAATAATTCATGTGTACTTGGTATTTTTCCCTTCATGTAATATATCCCTCCTCCACATTGACTAGGGATTGTGACATAGGTTATTCCATGGTGTCAAGGTGTATGTGACACTTATATGACACTTTACGACAGTTATGTTGAGGTACCTAGGTGTGAAAATTTCATGTGTAACATCTGTAATCATGTCATCATCAGGCTCCCAAACATATGAATCATATGAAAAGTAGTCCTCTGAAGATGACAACTCAAACCCCTTTTCTTGAGGGCTACCCTCAATGTAATAAATGGGGTCTCTATCGAAAATGAGATGACCAAAATCCTACCTGCATTTTCCAGCTTGTATGAAAGTGTCTATATGCTCATCAACCATATTTAAAGGTTCTCTCATAAAACCATCGGTAAAAGTGACCATTCCTTTTTCTTTGTGTGCAAGAGGAGTAAAGGCATAGATGTCTTCATCAAGTGGAAGGGAAGATGCAACTGCTTCGTCTCTATCAAATGTATCATCTAGATCTTCAACATGAGAAAATTCATCGAGATCTTCTTGGTAACTATCTTCATATGTCTGTTCTTCAAGCAATTCTTCATTGTCAAGGGCATGGAATAACTCCCTTATGTGATTGATCATTTCTTTAGAATCCTTATTAGAATCCTTTTCCTTTTCCATCTGTAAAAAAACCATCTTTGAGTCATAACAAGTTCTGGATGAGGGTTCATCCCTTGGTGCCATAATTCCATTGACCGAGAGGACGCCTCAATGGAGTCTCCAGGTGAGATCAAGTCTCACCAAAGGAGGGAAAGGGGGAAATAGGGAAATGTGGGTTCGTGGAAGCCGGAGTGGCTAGAAAAGTTTCAAGGGAAAATTATCAAGGGTGGAAAATGGAACGTTCTTTAATGAAGTCACCAGACAAGCTAAGGGATAGAGGCTTTGGGAGGGAATCTTTCCAAAGTGTCATTTAGGGTACGAAGAAGATTCAAAATCCTCCCCGACAACGGTGCCAAAATGTTATTGCAAAAGTTTTAGGTTGGGAAAATCTTGACCCAACCACCAAGTGGTGACAATTAAGGGACACTATACCCAGTGTCACCTCGATATAGGTCCTGCGCTTCAAGGGTGACTAGGTCACTCTAGGGAGGCGATCTTGGTGACCCTGAGGGGATTGAGATGGATTTAAGGGAAGGAAGAGAAGTATCCCCCTAAAGGTCAATTATAGAAGAGAAAAGTGGCTTTTATGACTCGTCTCTGGGTGGTTTAAAGTTGCCAAATATTTGGGTACCTGCAAAAGTGTTTGTACCTGCCTGAGACACAAGAAAAGCCACACTTGCATACAATATGTTAGGTGGACAAGCAAGTTAATCTTGTTGTCCCTAATTTGCAACAATCATACGATATTAATTATCAGAAATATAATGATAACACAGGCTGCAATTAAAGCCGCTACAAGTTCATTTAAATATGCAATGGGTGAACCAACAATGACTAATATAGCTTGCACAAAATAGTATGAAACTTGAGCAGTCAAACAAGGCTGTTATAAAACATTTCTGCAAAGAATTTATCAGCCTTATGTCTGTAACATACAATGCACTACAACAACAAAATTACCCAATGAAACTTGCCCAAAAGTTGATAAAAAAGTGCACTCTAGCAAGTAGAATATGAGGGCAAAGTTTTAGCTTAAGTCTAGGGTTAGTTTGTGAGATATTAGGGTTAGAACAGTTAAGGTTTCTGCAATCTTATGGCTGTAAGGTTAGTTTTTTAAAAACAACAAGGTTTAGCAAGAGAGAAGGGATGCCTCAATGAGGCAAGGGAGCCTAGGGCTCAAAGCAAAAAATCCCAGTGAGAGAATTTCAAGACCTTAACTTTTCACGTTTACCAAGGCAACAATTTATTTATCCAATGCAACAAGAAATGACTGGTGCCTTTAACGATCGGGTTAATGGAGTCAAGAAAAGAATAAGCTAGAGGTACTACCTCCTTGAGGGTGTAAATCCTCTTACTCCCCAAGGAAAGTATCCCTAGCTAGGGTTTAGACTAAGAGGGTGTATGCACTTATACTTCTCTTAGCAAACCCTTGTTAAATCGACAATACTTAAGCAAAATTATGATGGAGACTAAGGTCGGGGTGTATTCCCTTATACTTCCCACCTAGCTCTAGCAAAAACCAACCTTTACTTGAAACACAAATGATAGCACAATGCATATTTTCTTACCAATTCAAGGAAAAGATGTTAAGATAAACCACCACAGTAGCAAGAGAAAATGCTTCCAAGGCTAGCACATTCCTCCACCCACCAATAACCAAGAAAAATAGCCATACACAAGAGCACAAGAGATAAATAGCCAAAGATAGCGAAAATTTCAGTCCAAGGCCTCTCCAAATGGGAGAGATATGTTTTTTTTTTAAACGAATTAAGTTTGATCTCAATTTATACAAAACCTGTAACTAAAATTTTGTCCACATAGGATAGGGTAAAACACAAGAATAGGGCTCAACAACCCTAATCTTGCCCCTTTACAAAATAATATTAAAAAATTCACCTTAAAATTTACTTTTTGCATAAATGAAAACCCTAAAAGTGACATCACCCTTTTAGGAGGGATGTTTTGACCCTTTAAAAAATTTGTTGGAGAAAAATTTAAAATATTTGGGGCCAATGAGGCCTTCCTCCAAGTCACCATGACCTTTTGAAGACTCCTCCTTGCCAAGTGTCACAATGTATCACCTCGCACCACCAATTCCCTAGCCCTAATGATGATGCCAACCATTCAAGGGTGACGTTTTAGTCGTCCCAAGTGAATCATTTGGGAAGTAGAGGATAATTTAGGTCCTTTGTGATGTCCTTTAGGCCTCCAAAGGAAATCCTCTTCATCCAGTAATTGGGCCCTTGGAATCCAACCTGTGGGCTTGAAGCCCCATGGAAGCCCATGCTAGGATTGCTCCTCCAAATCTGTCCACCAACTAGGTCTTGCAAAGACAAATAAGCACACCCTCCAAGGATCTCAAGTCATAATATCATGGTGAGTAAATCAAATCAATAAATGAGCGACCTAAGCATGTGCATAAAATATTACCTGGTCAAACAAGTAAGTTCTCAAAGACATTATGCAACTTGCCAAGCTTGGATATGGGAGGGTTGATGAGGTGTCCTATTAGGTATATATTTCCCTAGGTCAAGGAGTGTTTCCCAAGTTATCCCTCTCTAATCCATGTGAAGTGGATGAAGTGGTTATGGGTCAAGACTGACTGGGAATGGGGCTCATGACATAAAAGGGGTTGTAGTGTCTCATTCATAGGTGTCTTTGTAGAGGGTGTGTGGCACCTTCGCTTGCAATTCACTTTTTCCAAGCTCATCCTCTTGCCATTATTTGTTTATTTCATATTTTAAAGGATGAATTGAAGGCCACTGTCCTGGCGTGGTGTCTACATAATGACATTGCCACTCACAAATAGCTTGCGAAAATGAGAAGGCTGGCTTGTGATGAGACCCCCTTTCTCTCAGTTGTGTAACTGAGAGCCACTACCCCGGCTTGGTGGCCAAATGATGGTAATTTCATACTGCTATATACCCATGATCATGATAGGCTGGCTTGTGATGAGACCTCCTATCCTCCAATTAACCCCCTAAGCATTCACTATCATTTATTCTTGTGGGACCCCCTTTTCTTACAGAGAAGTGTTTCATTTCTTTCTCAGGGGATCCCTGGGTGAAGCATTTGGAAGGTATATATAAAGGATTTATATTTTTAGCCAACAACGATCCCTCTGGGCCTTCAACCCCTTCTTCCCATGGAGCGAGTGACAAACCCTTCTTGGGTCAAAACACCCTAAAATCCCAAGGGACAAGGAAATGGGAGTTTTAGGTGATGGAAAGTGGTAAGTATGGCTGGGAACAGTATGATGTCTCTTCAAGGGAGTTCCTAGTAGCAAACCCATTCCTGAGGAAGACCACTTACTAGGGCACAATTTCAACCACCAAGGTGAAATGGGGAAAAAGGCATAATGTCCAAGCATATGTCATGAAATCAAAAGAAGTCTAAGGTACAACATACCCAAAATGCCTCAAATATTGAAATGACACTCACCATAATAGTTGAATTGTACCACATGGAGCAAGGTTTAATGCCTCTCAGAAGCCAGTTGGTGTGGTGGATGATATCTGAAAATCCCGACCTTTGTGGTGGTGAGAAGGGTCTTCATCTGTGCAAGTGGATGATGCTGGTCATGTAGTCTCTTGGCACTCCATATCTGCAACCTGAGGGCCTCGAGACATGATCTCCTTAGTTATCCCACAAAATGGGGATAACAAGGTGAAAAGAAAGGGCTTTGCTAGATTTGTAATATAAATTGTAGTTTGTGTGGGGGCATTTTGGCCTCTTTGAAGGTATTTCCTTTTCTTTTTCTTTCTTTCTTCCCCTTTTTTTTAATCAGAACACTCTTTAACTAAGTGAATTTTTTGTCAAAAGTCTCTGCAATTACCCTTCATTTCTCATTCAAAAAGGACAACTTGTCACAATTGCACCTTATTTCCATTTGTACCAAATTTAATAAAAGTATCAATTTTGTGGTTATTTGAGTCTCAGTTTTGGGATGCAGTTTGTCCTAAAAAAAAGTGGTACAATTTCTCTCTCTCTCTCTCTCTCTCTCTCTCTATTTGACTTCTACTTTGCTTTTAACTATTGATAAGCAATATTTTGTTGCTTAATCTAAATGGCAAGTTATTCTTATTGGCATTATAGAATGAAATCCATACTTACCTCTAAACAAATATCGATGCTTGTAATTGATGGGTATTATAAACTCATTGCCGAACAATTTAAAGCTTTACAAGATGATGAAAAAAACACCAAAATAAAGTTAAAAGGGAGATAATGAGGCACTTTCACTCATAGGAACTGTTGTTCTGAAGCCATATTTCCAATGATCATTGCCGCGTAGTCTTATAAAAAAGTATGAGATACTTTAAAGAACACATATGAAGGTGCAATGACAACTAATATGTGAACATTTGGGGGGGAATTTGAAAATGCAAAGATGCGTGGCAATGAATATGTGAATGATTATATTACTAAAATGAAAGATTTCATAAACCAAACAAGGTATTTAGGTAAAGATGTTTCAGAGAGAAGAATGATTGATAAAAAATTGAGGAGTCACATGACTAAATTTGAATTGGTTTCTGCTAATGTTAATGCCTACAAAGATTTAATCACAATTTTTTTTTATTAATTAAACAATCACTTCTTATCTATTGAAGAAATCGTTCCTAATGATCAAATGGAAAATAGTTTTTCCACCAAGTTTAAAGGTAGAGGTAGAAGCAAAGCATGACAAAATAGTTATAATAGATATAGTAAACAAAATCCACAAAACTTTCAAAAGCACCCAAATTATTAGGGAAATGCTTCCACCCCAAGAAGAAGAGGAAGAACCCAACATTATTTTTTTAGAAGAGGAGGTAGAAAAGGATCCCGTGGAAGATGAATATGAAGAGAAAGAGAAGGGTCTGGAGAAAGGTCCCTACAATGTCATTATTCTAACCAATTTGATCATGTTGAGAGGCATTGTAGAGATAAAATGTATGATTTGGAAAATAAAGGTGTTAATATTGTTGTTGAAGAAATTAAAAATAATAAGTTATTTGTAACAAGTTTAATAGAAAAAAATTAAAAAAATGAGCATCAATAAATTCTTTTAGGGCGTTTAACTCATATGATGTCTTAGGAGGAAATTGTTCACTAGTATAAATAAGAATTAATTTGGTAAAGTGATATTTGGAGATGATAATTTGTCAAATGTGAAAGGAAAATGTGCAATGGCTATTCCAACGATGAATGGTAAGACAAATTTATAGACGTTACATTGTTAACATCAATTCTTGAGAAGAACTTGCTTTTAGTAGGATATATGATGCAACAAAATATCAAGTCGATTTGTATCACCAAAAGGAAGCACCCGACCCAATCTTTTCCCCCTTTTTGAGTAAGCTTGCATGCACTTGACATGACATAAGTCTTCCATTTGGAGGGCCTTTATCTCACCTTTTTACTCATAATGGTATTTACCACTTGGTTGCGTAGCTTTACTTTCACTGATTGAAGTATTCCTTTTTCAAAGCCTTCCTTTACTTTCCCTTCATGAATCAAATGAGTCTTTGACAATATAGAATGTTTAATCATAGACAAACTTAACATGAATGTAGTCATGGAAAGAAGAGAAATAATTGTTCCATATATCTAAAACTCACTTTTCACTCGAGTGAGTCACACAATTTAAAGGTGTCTGAGGAAATAACTAGCAAGCTTTGGCATTTGCAAATGAGGCATTTGAATTTTAAGAATTTGATGTTGACACGGGGAAAACTAACATGGTCAATGGTCTTCCCTCTCTTTTTTAAGTTGATGATCATATTTGTGAAAGACATTTTCTAGGGAAGTGTCCTAAGTAGAGATTCTCAAATAGAACTTAGAAGGCTAAAGACCTCCTTGCCTTAATACATTCAAATTTATGGGATCCTATGGAAACTTTGTCCTTTGGGAAGTAAATATACTTTCTAACTTTCTTTGATGATCACTCTAGGAAAACATGGCTATATATTTTTTTCCAAAGAAAAAATCCTTGTATTTGATATTTCAGTAGGAAATCAAAATACACATAAGCTATCCTTTCGACTCAGTTCATCTTCCTTGAAATTAAACTAGACATATACATTTCATATTCCAAAAGAGATCCATACATGATTCATACATAGCCATACAAAATCAATCTATACAAAAACTAACATAACCAAAATCACTTTTAACCTCCAAGAAAACAAAATTCTATATCTATCCTAAGACCTATCAACAAAACATCAAAACAAAGAAAATTGAGTAGTTGCCAGTAGGGCACTATCCTTATATTCATGTTCCACAAGGAGTCTTTGTAGTGTAATGGCTTCTTTTGACAACATATCCACTTTTTTATTAAACTCTCTGTAGATATGGACAAAGAAGACCTCCTCGAACATAATGTTTTTCTCCAAGCATAGTGCCATAATTGGATCCAAGATCATATTTGTAATATGAATTTTTCCATTAGCCCAATCCATCAACAACTTCAAATCTCCAAGAGCCTAGATAAACACCAAATATTTTTCTCAAGTGCCACTTTCATCAACATCCAGAGAGCGCAGAATTCATCCCTATTATTTGTTCCTAGTCCCACCACATATTTTAAGGAGAAGAAATGAAAATGATCTAAGAAGAGTGTGGCTCCAACCCCACACATTCAGGGATAAACTTGACAAATAACATGGATATATTTTATGCGAGAAAAATCATAAGCAGTTGCACATTTTATTCAGTTTAAGATGGTTGAAAAACATAGTGGTGTTAATATTCTCACCCTCAAATCAAATAATGAGGAAAACTTTAAATCCATTGATTTTTTTATTTTTTTTTGCAAAATGGATGGTATAGGGAGATAATTTACCATTTCTTATAATCGTCAACAGAATAATAGGACAATTGTTGAAATGGATAGTGGCATGTTGAAAATGAAGCGTCTTGTTAATTTGTTTTGGGTTGAGGCAATGCACACAACACTTTACACTTTGAATAGGGGTGTTCTACAAGAAATTTTTTGGATTTAACTCCAGAGGAAGCATGGTCAATGTACTCATCCTAATGTTTCACACATGAGTATATTTGGATGTGTTGTATATGCAAATGTCCCTAACGAAAATATCCCTATCCCCTTATAAATAGACCCTAAAAACATAACCCTAACCCTTTAGAGTAAACTTGACCTTAATATTTAATTAACCATGTATAACAACTAACGTTACACACCTCAAACCCTAATTATTACTATTGGTTCATGTAGTATGTTCTCTTAGCACAAAAGAGGAACACATATCCCATGGGTGTGTGTGGTCTAGTGGCAAGCAAAGAAATTGGACTTATATTTATAATGTAGAGACCTAGGCTCAAAAACCCTCTAATTCGGTGTGGATAAGACTAGGTGCAATCTTTGGGTGATTTTTTGAACATGAAAATGCACTCATAGAATCAAATCTTATCCAAAGGACAACTCTCACTTACTATGAGTAACTTTTCCAAAAATAAAGAGGAATGCATGGAAAATTATTCAATATAAATCATCCTAAACATAATGCATCCTTAAATGACTATCTATTATTATAATTAAATTAAATACTAATAAATATTACTCGATTATATTGGCATACTAGTAAACAAATCATATATGTTTATTTCTAACCAATGTTAATAGTTTATGCTAGTAACTAATAATGACATCACTTAAAACATGTTAGTGGCTAGTGTATCATTTATAATAGATGAACCAACAATTTTGGTCACGCAGTCACAAAAACCTCAAATTGTACTAGTGCCCCAACCTAGGTGAAGGTGAAAAGAACTATTGTTGCACAAATAATATCGAAAGATTATGAAGCAATTAAATCCCAATATATCCATTATAAATGCTAAGCTCTCAAATTTAGACTTATTGTGATGGTATCATGTTCTATTGTATGAGTGATTTTTTGGTTGAGACCACTTGATTCTTAGCCTTCATCTTTTTTTAGAAGAGGAACCAACACTATGAAAGGAATTTTTAATTCCCATACCACACCCATACTCCAATGGGTGCCTTGTCTAGAATTTAAAGGCAAGTTTCAACTAGAAAAAACCCAAATAAGTTGATATTTATTACAATAAGGATATTATTTTTGTTATTATATGTTTTTTATGTAGTGATAAATTTCAATGCAGATTTTTTCCATGTTGTGGGTATGCAAATGCTGGTTTATTTTTTACAAAATGTCAATTAATAATCAAAGAATCAAACGATTTTTATAATAATATTGATTTTTGTATTTTAATTATTGCATTGATGTGTTGTATCATCTAAACAAATATACCAACTAATTATCCTATGTTCATTGTAACAATGTAAATTATCCATATATTTAATCAACAATGCAAAATTTTATGACATTGAAAAATGCAATAAAATAAAAAATCATTTTATTATATATGAATAAGAGATCCTTCATTATACTAAATAAGACAACATAAATGTCCACAATATTTAAAATTTCAATAAATAATTGTTACAATTATTGGTAACATATTGTCATCCAATTGGGACAATATGTCCACATTAAACATGTTTGATTTTCATAGACAAACAGTCCAAAATATGCAACTTGTAACATTCAATTTCAATGATCATCTTTCATTGCTTGAACTATTATCTTTGCTCGAGTTGCTTGCATGCCTCATTTTTCATCACTTGCATGGGATATTGTACTTGGGTTATTTGGAATGTTTTGTTGATTGGATTGAGTTTGACATTGCATCTCTTCATGTTGCATCTACAAACATATAAATAAGGTGCAAAGAGCATAAATACATTTATCGTAAAATATACATAACTTCATAAATTGAAAAGCATACCATAGTAGTGATTGCTTCATAAACAATACACATTATTTTTAAACCATGGTTCATGTCATCTCTGAAGACATCTTATGTTGGCTCCACTCTATACTTTGTTTACTGCAAGTTTTATATACCATGAAAATCATATATATATAATGAATGGTTTCTCATTGTTCCATTAATTATAAAATAAAAGAAGCAAAACAACATATCTACTTACAAATTGTTCAACTAACCCTTGATACTCCAACATATATTTACAACCCATACTTAATCCAATGTCAATCAAATGTTTGGATAACTCTTGTTTGTATGTTATCACACGTTAGAAAACATTATAGATTATTGTAAATCAATTAAAATATATACATCCCAACAAATGTGAAACCTTAAGTAATAAAAACACATCAAGTAGTCACAAACTTTATGATCAACCATTTTTTTTCCTTGTCATTCTATCTTATATACTAAATGGGTTCCATTTTGTTTTCTTTTTTGCAACAATAAAACAATTTAAAATTAATATTCCATCCAATAATTAAAGTCTTTATACATAGAAAAAAACAAAAAATACATATGTTTGATGCATGTTGTTGTTGGGACGGTTCCTCCTATGATGAAATTATGATAATTTCTTTCACGATCTCCTTGTACACCTTTTTTGACATCCCTACCAACATGTTTTGAATATTAAGTTGATCATCTTTTGAAATTTGATCAATCTTCTTAAAAAACCAAAAACACAATAAAAAAATCAATTAATATTTATATGAAAATATATATATCAAAAATGTGGGCCCTCCAAAAATTCAAAGTGAAAAATGTCTGCCTCGACCCATTACTTCAACATATCTAGGAAACATGTAAATCATTTCACTATCTCTCCTTTATTCACATACAAAAGTAGACGGACTCTCCAAGGAGGCCTTACTGCTTTCGGCTGGAGCCTTTGGTTTTTATGAATTTATGGACGGTACAGAACCACACTCCATGGAATTTAGGCTCTAAATACTAACACCAGGTGTCTGGTGCTTTTGGTCTTCAATATAAGTTTGTAGTTTCTATTTCATTATGTATAGAATGTAAATGTTGTGATGGGTGTTTCTTCTTTTTGAAATGTCAACAAATTTGTATCAACATAAACTGAATGAGTATGGGTAGTAAGTAGAAAGGATTTTTTTTTTGGAAAAACTGTGGCCAATCCTCTTTTGGGACTGCAATATGTATATTCACCACTCATGAATACAATATTTTTTCTTTGGAATATATATATATATATATATATATATATATATATATATATATATAGGACTAGTGTATGCATATTACAAAAAGACATGTTTAGTAATAATACTTTTTAGTGAATATTTTTGTTATGATATGTTTTTGTTATTGAAAATATCACAAGTCTCATTAACCATTGCTCTATAAACACTTCTTGTAGTTTATGTATAACTTGATTATTCGGGAGTTAATGGATTGATTTTGTATTGTAAATGGAAAGAACATATATCTTCATTCCATTATATCCCTCGTAGTTTTATAAAAAAACTCCCCCTCTCATTAACTTCCAACACCACTTAGGATGAGCTAAGGACCAATTCATCATCATTTACATCCTTCATAACATTTGTCTTCTTAGGATGACCTAATTTTTTTGTTTGTTGTCAGCCACTACACAACATTCGACAAATGTGAAATCGAATGTTTGAAACATGTTAGCGATTATAATTAAGAAGTACATTTATAATAAAAATTCAAAGAAAATATTCATATTGATCATCTTTTAATCCAACTAATCCACCTTTTAACCACCTAATATCTTTGTAACATTTCCATAAACATTTATGTTCATTTCCAATGAGATCCCAGTACACATCATCAAATCTACAACTAATTCAAATATATTACTTTTAAATTAAAATTTAAAAGAACTTGCCATGTTATCTCCTTAGAATGTGCTTCCCTCACCTTCATTGCTATAATTGTTCTCTCTAATATTCTATCAATAAAATCCCCACATAATGAAAAATATTTTAAAAATTAAGTAGAAAATTGCAAGCTAAAACTGTTTGCAGGTTAGGTTATGCATACAATATAGTAACACACATTGGTATGCTTAATACAAACTTAAACATCAATGTGATGTTACTATAAAATGTGCACTAATAAACTTTGTAACACTTTTTAAAAACCAACATCACCAAAACAATGCACTTAATACAATTGTTCGCAATAGTGCATCATTTCTATATATTGTACACCGCTAAATTCGATAATTAAAAAAATAAAGCCATGCCAAATGGTGTTTTTAAAATAAGAAACACATCATTGTGTAGTTACTATATAGTCCACACCGTGGAATGTGAAATTTATTTTTCTAAATAATGATGACAAGGTTTGGGATCCAATGCAATGAATGGTCCCAATCCAACAAATATTCAAAACTCCATATTAAAATACACAAAGCCAATAAATATTCATTGCTTAAAAAGAAAAATCTCATTATGAAATAGTAGAGAAAATAAACCCGAATGTTAGAGTTTGCAATAACATAAAATAAAAGAGAAATAATAATAAAACTAGGGTTTTCAATGCTAAAGGTAACTCTAAAACCCTTCTTTTTTCTTGAAAATACACAATAAATACTAATAGGAATAAAATTTTTTTTTATGAAATTTTTTAATCAATTGAGGGTAAACTTAAAATGAATAGAATGAAGTTACAATATATTTTAAATTTTCTCTTTGGATATTTGTATGTGACATATGGTGATCTCTTACAAATTTGGCTCTTTAGAAAAATCTGCCAACTCTAAAGTATTCCCTAGTAAATATATTTTGCACAAGTGTCCCCTCTAAATTTTGGTGAAATAATGAAATAAGGACTAGGATTTTTTTTTTTTTGTAATTTGTCTCGTAGTGTGCCTTACAGATGTAGGTGCACTAGTGCACTATTTTGACTTAAACACATCGAATAAACAATGTATAATGAAAATAGAAGTGCAAACCTTTGAATTATAACTTTGCAGATATTATTGTGTAGGTTATGATTGTCAATGCATATCATAATTTTGTGCATCAATGTGATAAATGTGAATTAGGTGCAATGTTTACTTAAAAAATACTTTCAAAACTCAGTTTGAAGTTAGAATATTACATGCTTCCTTAAATTTATTTTAAGAATGTAGACATGTATTGATTATGTCTTTGGATTAAATATAGGGGAAAAAGGTGATAATATCAAATGGCCAATTCTTCATATTCAATATCTTTCCATATCATTCTAAGTTCATCGAGTTTTCCCTTGCATTTGTAGTAAGTCTAGATTTTATTTATATTTTGATTATTTGATTAAATTTATGATACCTTTGCACACGCATTTGAATAATTATGCATTGAATTTTGCAGGATCTCGATTCGGGTTCAAGTTTGGATGTGCAAAATATTCCACCAATCCAAAAAAATACAATCTCTTATTAGGAGCAAGATACTGCAGACAAAAATGGAGTGCCACTGTACCCCTCCAATTGTAATATGTGATCTTCCAACAACCATCCTAGGACAATGGTACTTGACTGTGAACTAGATCTCTTTTATGATATCTCGGTAGTATGTGGTTGTTCAAAATGTAAAGGGTTGAAGGTGAACCCTTGGCATGTTGCATTGTCCCATTATGTTAATGATTGAATACCCAAACGTGATGGTCTAATTCCTCCCACCGTGGTCAAGGATCCAATAGGTGATAGAAAATACACCTAGAAACACTTCTACATGCTCTTTTTTTGAAAATTCAGAAGCCAAAGCAACTATGTTTTATGTTAAATTGAACAACCTCTCTCCTTTTGTTGAGTCAATCAAGATTTATAGTGAGGCAAAGTATGCTATTAATACTACCCAAATTATCTCTACTAGAAGATCCAAAAAGTTGTAGGAGCTAAGAGAAAAAATGTCCAAGTACACATTGAGTTCTTCACTACTTGTGCTCAATGTTGGGATCAAATTCTCCTTTTGTGGTAATAATAACATCATTTCCAAGTCTAACATAGATGTTTCAAATATTGGGTTGTCTATCCTTTCACATCTATTTGTTCCTCCCAAACAATCAATAACACTAATGCCATTTTATGGTCCCCTTTATAGTCAATATGATTACTTGAATACTGTTAAATACAAACATAGCATTTCTATGTATTCTACGTGTATAAATGATTATGCTTCCAAAAACTTTAACATGAAGAACCTGTGATATATCAATGATCGTGCATGCACTCATGGGAACATTGCAAGGTTCATAACTAGTTGTAAGTGCTCATTGTTTAATTCACATTGTTCATCTGAGGAACACTCCAATGACAAAGAGTTCTTTATGAAAAGAACGGAATCCATATTTATTATTATGCATGCAATGTATAATTTGTATCCTAGTGACGAGTTGTTAATAAAATATAACTTTCGTAGAGTACCAACCACTCGTCAAAGACAACTTACATTGGGAATACCTTTAAATGTCCCCTTGAGGTGTAAGAAAAAGGTCATTGAGTATTTGGATTTTTTGATTTTCAATGGAATTAATGTAAATGTATTTTCCTAATTTGACATTTGTTTTATAAAGTGATTAGTTGATGTGGACTATAACTGGAAAAAAATTCCATGATTATAATAAATGTTTGGTCTAATGTTTGAACATAACTAAAGCATTGTGTTGCTAATATCATCAATTTAATGTTCAATAGTTTTGTAGTCAGGATTATGACTATGAGCGACCTATCTACTATCTATAGTTTCACCTCACCACGATGTTAAATCAAGAGAATTTGTTAAATGATCACATCATAGAGAGGAAGCATACCAAGCATGGTTAAATCAATCACCTATTCAATTCCCACTATGTCCCGAGTCACCAATTTAGAACATATACAATAACACATGTTCTTCATTTGTTTGAGATGAAAATAATGATATAGAGGTGGGTATGGGTGATTTATTACAAGATACTCTACCGTAGAGGGAATGTCATTACATGCATACTAGTAATATGAACTAGGAGATGATGCTTATATCATTGATGCCTTCTTTGAATGCCTAAAACTTGCTTCCAACACCCCTCTCTTTAGACATAGGTCAAGGTGTACTCAAATAAGGATAAAAATGTTACTATACACCTTGAAAGTAATGTAAGGTACCTCAAACATAATTTATTGGAATTACCGAGGTAATTGACCATTAAGTCCCCTATATTTTAACAAATATTGTCACACAATCAACAATGAAAAGGGAGTTCATGCATGCTTGATGACAATGTACATTTCTATTTCCAACTTATTGCAAGTCACTCAAAGATAAGGTACTTTCCAATGATAATGCCCCCAACAATTGCAAAGAGGCAAATAAATTGTTGAAAAATTTAGGTGTTGAGTACATATCATATCACACTTGTTCGAATGCTTACATTCTATACAGAGGTGAATACACAGACAACAATATATGTCCAGAATGTAGGCATGATAGGTACTATAAATAAAAAACAAGGGAAAGGAACATGGTCTTCCTCATAATACACTGAGGCACATGTCAATTTTCACATGCAACTCTATCATGCAACTAATTTCATATTTGAGAATTACTTCCAAGTGACCAATCAACAAACCCTAGCTGTTATCAGTGAACAATTCTACATTGAAATTATTGAGGAAAAAATACAATAGTGGAAAAAACAAGATCAAAGATAAATAATCACACACTTTAAACACAAAATTTAATGTTCTGTAAATGTCAAATTCATAATTTTTCTGAAAGTAAAATAATCCTTCTCCACAATGACAAAATCACCAAAACAGAGGACAAAACCAGCCCTCACAAATTCATAAAAATAAACAACCAACCTCAACCAAATTCCTGGGACAATTCCAATTTGCAAATTTGCTACAACTGCCACCTATACGGCCTACTGATGTCAACTGCATGGACCTGTTGTTCTGCCTAACAAACTCATACGTGTGAACCAAAAAACCCTCCCACATGTGTGGATATTCTATTATGGTCACAATGTGACGGTACAGACTTGTCTGTACCACATGTGTGACTGTACATGTAACATCCCCGACCATCCATGCTGTGCCATGTTACGCCAGAAAATTTTTACGTTCTCTCTGCGGAACATATAGTAACATACCCAACATCTAACTGAGTTATGTCACTATTATTTTTTGAACTGTATGCAATTAAAATATATACACACAAAACTCTTGCAGAAGCATTATATATAAAACGTAAACGTACAAATACATCTGTAAATGAATGGATTCACACTGAAATAACAGTAAACATATACATGCAATACCCATAAAAATAAACACAGTTATAACCACACATATGATAACCCATACAAATAAGCACGCAAATAACAATGCAACATGTAAATTTATCACACAAGTGGAACTTATCTTGGTAAGAATGTCACCAACTATGTGCAGACCTTCCACGAACCTCCCAGCCTTAGATCGCACTGTTCATTACTCTCAACAGTGAGTCACCCCCGAGTTGGGACTAAACTACACCCGGGTAAATGGATTCCTAACGAAGCTAAAGGCTCATAGACAACAGGAAAGATGCCATCTCAGGTGTCAACTCAAACTAACAACCTACAATCCCTCATTCCCCACAAGCCTATCCCACCCAGGAAGTGTGCCCCTTCTCTTCTCACCAGTCCTTCGGCTGCCCCACTTCCTTTCCAGGATTTAGCAACAGGTTGGACAGGAAGTCTCAGAGCACTGTAGTTGCAGTTCAACACCTTCAAGAAATAAATCCCCAACAATTCTCTCACCTAGAGAATTGATCACGGGCCTAACAACTCGCCTCTTCAATATCCCACAGGCCTGATAACCCGCTTCTTTAGTCCAGCTCCCAAGCTAACCAGATACACCAATAGAGAATGGGTATGGATACAGGTTCAGGTATAGTCATGAAGATACAAAGGATAGCTCAATGGTGTGCGAATACTCATGGATGATTGATGGGATAACTGAATGATGGTCCCCATGATGGATGAATGATGGAAAATATGATAGGAAATGAACCGAGTCCCAACAATATGTATGCATGTCCCCAACTTGACACTTGTCATGTTGGGAGCTACTTTGACCCACTTGTACCCAACTTTAGAACTTAGGATAAAATAATTATCCATACTTTATGATTTAATAAATATTAATATAATATTCCTTTTTGGCTTAAGATACCAACTTATCCCTTTTCCTTAACTTTTAGGCCCCTCTCTTTCCTTAACCAGTGGAGTTTAGTCCCCCATCTCTTTTATCGGGGCTGGTCTACGCGCAATGATGTATTTTATATTAATTATGAGACATGTACAAAAATAGGCGCACTGGCCTTTAACATTTAGGCTCTCTGGCCTAATCAAAACATAAGCATCCTAGCTTATAACAACTAGCTCACCAACCTATAAACTCAACATATACACAAAAGGCTACCTGGCCTCAAAATCATGCACACTCAAGTTTCTGCGCGTAGTATCCAAGAATGTGCACACTTCATCATTTTACTGCGCAGTACAAGTGCGCACTATGCCATGAAATGTGCATACAAAATGATATCAAACAACTCACCAGCTTAAGTACATTTTCATTTACATTACAATTGGGTTCGGCCTAGGGATATTATAGTACAGACTACTGTAATAATCACACATGTGGACTCATAGGGACTATTGCATGGTCTCTCCACACATGCGACCTTTCTCTCATCATGTACGACTGTTTCTCCTCCTCTTCTTACATGTGTGACCTCACACGTGTGGCCTCTCTTGGCTGGGAAGATCAAAATCCTTCATTAGTTGAAATAGAAACATAAATCACCAAGAACCCTAAGCCAAATTTGTCACAGTTGCAAAATTTTTTCTTGTTGAAATTTCCAAGCTCCTAGCACAAGATCACACTCACTTATGCTAAATCCATAATGAGATAATGAGATTTGTTACAATCTCTCCTCTCCTTATATAGGAGTCTAATGAGTGAGTTTAGGAACCCCTTCTAAACTCAACAATTAATCAAAATATTTTTTTCCTCTTTGTGGGTGTGACACTGCCACACAAGCCCACAAATCCCATTACCAAGCCCATGAATCCCTAGCTTCATCCCCAAGGCGTTTTCACTGAAATGAAAGAGTAATATAGTGCTAAATAATATTCCCACATGCCTAACACCATGTCCCCTAGTGGGAATACCTACCGAATCTAAAAAATCTTCAACAGTCCCTCTTATAGAGGGAATTATTCCATATTCCAACATATGGATGTAACTCTGTCTCCCATACTGGAAGTGAATTTGTCTCATGTACTAAAGTTTCTACCACAACCGCACTCCAATCCTCTTGACTAGATACTCCCTCTACCACTGAGGAAAATAGTACTCACCAATCCTCTTGATTGGATACCTCCTCTGTCTCGAAAACAAGACTTGTTGAAAGGAATGGATCCTCCAGGGAAGACATGCAACTCCGAGAATCCTCCTACTTCTGAGCCCCTTGCATGGCATCCTCAACCCATGACACCTTCTTGTCAGTCTTGGAAGATGCCTCTCTCCCACTTGAACCCGAGGGGGATATACCTCTGAATGGTTGAATCTCTCTCTGATCCCACTGACTCCCTTTGGGATAGAGATCCCTCTGAGTCTGCATACTCCCTCTAACATTTGACTTCCTAGCACAAGTGCTCACTCGCTTATTCTAACTCCATAATGAAACATTGTGATTTGTCACAATATCTCCTCTCCTTATATAAGAGTTTAATGAGTGAGTTTAGTAACCCCTTATAAACTCAATAATCAATTAGAATATTTTATTCCTCTTTATGGGTGTGACACTCCCACACAAGCCCACAAATTCCATTACCAAGCCCATGAATCCCTAGCTTCATCCCAAGGGTGTTTTCACTAAAACAAAAAAAGTGATATGGTGCCAACGAAGATTCTCACAATCCTGACACCATGGACCCTAGTGGGGATACCTCCCGAAGCTACAAAAGCTTCAACAACCCATGCCTATAAAACCAAGGATTTAAATGTTCTTTCGTTACAAAGAATTAATTGTGTTGCAAGGGTGGCATAGCTCCCATAGAATTGAACGTAGAGTTATGCGGATCTCAGTGGATTCAATAACCATGAAACATATTGAGGATACACGGCCTGTTAATTTCAAGAATGAAGTTTGAATCCTTTAATTAAGTAGAGTCATGGATGGAAATTGTTGACTTGGTGGTCAACAACTCCTTCGAGACTCGTGACATGGTTTAGTAGCCTCCTGTGGATCCATTAAATATGACGATTGTATCAGAAACTAATAGGTTAGCCTTTTGTTTTAACAACACAATTGGGCTTCCATATTGGGATCATCTTAATATTTCTCACTTACTATATCCCCTGCATATACTAAAAAATGTTTCATCTTCTTTATGGAGGCATATATCATCGAAAAAAGTTGACACATTAGGTGTTAGGAGAGATCTAATTTCTTTAAATACTAAAAGTAAATATTGACCAAGAAAAGAAAGTAGAGGAGAGGCTCATCCCTCTTGGTATTTTAAAGAAGATAATGTCCCATTGATTTTGAAAAGGGACGATCCTTCTCTAGAAAAGGATGTTATATTATGTGTGAAGGGACCTTATTTATACATGTGACTCTACAATGTTACTTCACTTTAGAAGAACAATTGTCAAGGTTGAAATCAAATGACTATTTGAGCCTTCTAAGGGTATGTATGTCAATTACATGCTTCTTCTTCTATAGTGTAGGGTATAATATGCTATGCATTCATAGTTTTATGCCAAATAATTTTGCATGTGTTTATTTTGTAGTGCCATTATCCTTTTCTTGTGCATAGTTGTGTAAACCATGATTTCCCCCAAGACCTGTGACATGCCATATCAAGGTTATATGCATTTGTACATTGGATTACATCAAATAATATTCACATGGTTAGCATTCCATAGCGGTGGCTAGAAGTAGTTGTGATTGTTTGTATGTTTGTGAAGGAACTACCCACAAGTTTCATGGACTTGCAATTCCATCTTCTAATTCACCTAGCTGATGAGGTTGAACTAGCCAAGATGGTCTCATGTCATTGGATCTTCTTCTTAGAGAGGTACATGAAAAAGTTGAAGGGAATTGTTTGAAAAAGACCAAAACCTGATTGGTCTATGGAAAAGGGGTACATGGTATATGAATCATTCTATTATGCTAATCTGTACTTGAAGCAGATCAAGACACCTCGAGCGTAGTGGTTTTGGATGACCAATGGAATGAGGAAAAAAAGGAAGGGAAACTACTTAAAACGAATGGAAAAAGGTGCATGATAAAGAGTAAATCACTTATCTTTATTTCGACGAAGTAAATGTTTACACTAAGCTTGATAATTTATATTTGATCTCATACTATTCATTTTTATTTCATGATTACATCAATGAATTAAAAAATTGATTCCATCAATAAATTTATTCTTTACAATGCAGAGGCAATGTAACCACAAGTCATGTTGAATGGAGATAATATAAGGGAATGAAACGATTATAGGAAAGATTTTATATGGTTGAACAGTAAATTCATGCTTATCCTAATCATTTAAAAGAAAATATGCCAATGATGTGTCCCAATAGTTAATTGGCTAACTAGATCAGAGAGAAATATGATGTGTCTAGTCATTACCCACATGGTGAAGAGGATCTACTACCCATAGGTATTGAGTGAAACAACTCTGTAATGTTTGGGAATAAGGTGGAACACAAAATGAAATGAAAAATACAATACCATAGATAATCAAAGAGGAACAAAAATTTTCAAAAAAAAAAGGCGGTGTCTAAAGACACCATTACAACACTTAAGCAAGGTGCACTATGATCAGAACATCACAATGCATATTGGATCTTGATATATCCATATGAAATCAACTCGATCTCTTAATCACCATGATTATAATGAACTAAGGGGTAGGCTATTTATAGACTCAATATCTAACCAACTTCCATAAATATGGAAGATATTGTCCACATGTAATCGTCGGTTGTTAGAGTTGACTCTGTAAAATATGCATTGTCGAGTCATCTTGACAAGGATACTCAACCCAACCACCTATTCATCCAAATAATAGTTGATTGTTAGGTTGGTTGATATACCTCTCGAGTATCTTCGACTGCTGGTCGATTGTCCGACCAACATGCATGTCATCTACTCAACCGACTATTGTAGTGTGTTGGTTGATCACATGACCGATTGTATCCAAATGTAGGTCGACCGCTCGATCGAATGAATCCAAGAGAAGTGTGATGAACCATCAATTCTTGATGTTCCACCCCCCCACACACCACACATCTCTGGAGATTCAAGAGGTGAATTTATGTCATCATGAAACCCACCCATAATTGCAGCTTTCTAAAGCCTAAGCATCATACAGATATTGATAAATATAAATTCAACTAAAGGTTTGGTGAAGATATCAACAACCTAATCATCTATTATGTAATATTCAAGAGAGACAACGTTCTCATTAACCAACTGTCTCAAATAGTGAACATGGAGCTCAACATTCTTCATCTTACTATGGGAAACATGATTGTCAAGAACCTATATAACATTTTGGTTATCACAATAGATTGTAGTCTAGGTTTGAATAGGAAGGCTAAGTTCTCCCGAAATTTGGCGGATCCATACTGATTCAATACCTTCTTGAATAATGCCATGATATTCTACTTCTACAGTCGAAAAGGAGAATACCTTTTGTTTCTTGCATGACCATACCATTGGTCTAGTGCTAAAGCAAAACACATAGCCATAAGTGGACTTTCGATCATCATTGTTTTTATCCCAGTTGAAGTCGGTGAAACCAACCAACGAATCTGAAATTCGACAATACTTGATACCAAAATGAGTGGTACGTTTGAGATAGCAGACAATTCGTTTGACTTCTTTCCACTGGCTTTCTTTAGGGTACTACATAAATCGAGAAACCACACCAACATCAAAGAAAATGGTAGGTCAACGAGTAAGATAAATAAGACTCTCGACCAATTGTCAATAAAGAATAACATTGATTGCAGGTGTTTGACAGGTTTTGGTAAGTTGTACTCCATATTGAAAAGGATTACCACACGACTTACAATAAACCATCTTAAAACATGCCAATAGATCCATCACATATTTATACTGAGAAATGAAAAATCCATCACATAAGGGTAATACTTGAAAACCCAAAAAATAATGCAAAGTACCAAGAGCTGTCATGTCAAAGGAGTCAACAAGTTGTTTCTTCAATATAAGGATAAGATCATTGTTATTTCCAGTAATGAGGAGATTGTCTACATATACAACAACAATCAAAGTGTCTCCATTGGTATGGAGTACATAAAAGCTGTGATTAGATTAACACCGTTTGAAACCAAATCGAAGAAAGAAATTGTCAATCTTATCATACCAAGCTCAAGGAGCCTGCTTCAAACCATAAAGCGACTTCTTGAGTCAACAAACCAAGTTAGAATCAATCACAAAGCCAGGTGGTTATTCCATGATAATTTATTTAGATAGGTATCCGTGAAGAAAATCACTCTTCATATCGAACTGAGGGATTTTCCATCCAAAACGCGCAACAAGGGAAAGAATCAATCGAATAGAGTTCATCTTTGAAACATGGGAAAATATTTTATTGTAGTCAATGCCTTCTTATTGAGAAAATCCCTTCGCAACTAGGCGTGCTTTATTTTTCTCAACAACAACTTCAATGGTAAATTTGGTCTTGTAGACCCATCGACACTTCACAATGTTCTTTCCTTCTGGCTAGGGAAGTAAGTCCCAAGTGTGATTCTTCAACAAAGAATCAATTTTTGTCTGCATAACCTGCTCCCATTCAGATCATCCTTTAAAATATGAGTAGGAAACATGATCATAAGTTTCAAGTACACGAGTCATCAAGGCAATGCTGGAATGTTGCTTCTAACTTTAAGTTTTTCTTTCAGAAGAAACATTCCCGACATCAACTCCAACAACTTCAATTGTCTTAGCATCCCATCTAGGTCGACAAGAAATAATTAAACTATGGCTCACTGCAAAAGGCTGATCAAAAGTCAGAGGGTCTTTAGTTGGAAGACCATTCGAAACAAAGGATGATGGACTAGTTGACTTGGATATCGACGGTCTAGTCGAAACACGAACAATGTTCAACTATCCAGTCGAAAGACTAAAATATGGAATAGGAGAACCAATTTCAGAGACAACATCAAAGGGATCATCTTGCAACAATCCAGAGTAGGAATTCAATAACTTAATTCTAGAAGACTTCTCATCAAACCATACATTTCGTCTGATAATGATTTTTCATTTGGCAGGGTCAAACAATTGATAAGATTTAGAATCTTCGGAGTATCCCATCATGATGCAAGCATGAATCTTCACATCCAACTTCTTTATGTAATCATCTGAAAAGTGAGCCCAAGAAACACATCCAAACACATAGAGTTAGTCGACTGAAGGATTATTTCCACATCATTGTTTGACTGGATTCATGGAAGGAATAACTTGAGGTGAGATGAGATTGAGCATATAGTTTTCATAATACACCACTTCAACCCAGAAGAGAGGAGGAAGATATTTATCTTACAAAAGACATCTATCCATTTCGACTAATGTCCAATTATAGCATTCTGCGATGCCATTCTGTTGAGGTGTGTGAGGAACCAAACGATTCCAGTCAATACCAAATTGAACTTGATATTCTTCAAAAGGTCAATTTACATATTCACCACCATTGTATGATCTCAGGAACTTGATAGGTCAACCACATTGTTGTTAGAAAAAGGATCTAAACTCCTTGAACTTTTCAAAGACAAGGTTCTTATTCTTCTAAAAATAAACCCATGTAAAGAAAGAGAAATCATCGATGAAAGTAAAAATATACCTTGCACCTGCCAGTGAAGGTAGATTGATACAAAAAAAATCACTATGAACCAAATCCAGTAGGTTCTATTCTCTCCACACTTTTCTAGAGATGAATGGTGCCTAATGATGCTTCGCAAGTACACAGCCCTTACAAAATCCTTAAGGGGGAAACACCTTCGGCAGACCAACAACCATGCTCTGAGTTTCTAGTGCCTACAAACTTTGAAAATTTAGGTGTCCAACTCGCTCATGCCAAATTCGACTTCTCTCATTAGTGTGATAAACAAGTGCAGTCAGTTCAGTGTCAGGTCGAGTTATGCCATAGAATTTGTACAAACTGTTCGTTAGGTCGAGAAGCCCGCCAACGACAATCAAATTTTCTTTCTTCAAATCACGAACATAGAACCAATCTAGCCAAAATTACACAATCTTACCTTTCTATGCTAACTACGCAATAGAAAATAGATTGGCACTGAGGTTTGGCACATGATAGGCGTTGACAATCTTCCCATGTCGACAGGTAACATCACCCTCACCAGCAACATCCAAACCAGAATCATCAATACCATAGATTTTCTTTTCCTTAGCTTCATCCAACCATGTGAACATGGAGGCATACTTATCCATGTGATGAGTGAACCCAAAGTCGACAACCCATTCATTTTGCGTAGAATGAGACAACAAGGCTTGAGACATTCTGCCTTGGAAGGTGAAATTATCAGTGGGTTGGTGTACAACAAACACGTCTCCTTCAAGGATTTTAACCTTCTCCTCTCTTCTTAAAGAATACTTTCTCCACATGTCCAGTCTTTCCACAATACTAACATCTTTTCTTCTTTCTACTTCATTGGGGGGCATCCATCTGTCCCTTATGTTTCTGGTCGCGGTATGCAAGTTTCTATTTAGAGGCATCAAACCATACTCTATCCCTGAGATCCATCTTGCTCTTTCCCTTGAGTAAGTGGGCTTGATATTTACCACCATTCTTGTTTTCTTCATGCAGTCTGTGTTGATCAGTCATTAGGGGAATTTTGAGGTCTAAAAGTGCCT
>JASDQU010309691.1:3872-24776 GCA_032191745.1 Picea mariana
ACCTTTGTGACACTAAGAAGGTTGAAGATGAAAAGCACTTTCTCTTAGATTGTCCAGCCTATACCCATATTAGATCTCATTTTCAAAATATTGATCACACTACCAACCTTCCTAACCTCTTAACTCAACAAAAGTATGGTGATCTTGGAAAGTTTCTCTTAATGCTTTTCGAGCACAGAAACAAAATTCTAAATAATCACAAGTAATCACTTACCCTCTTAAGGTCTGATAGACTTAGGTCTTAGTGGAGGTTAATCATCATCATCATCATCACTATTTTAAATTAATATTAATAAATAAACTATAAAGTAAAATCAATGATAACTATCATATAATATTAATATTAAATATCGTATTCATTATTAATATGTGAAAAAGTTTTGTTAAATTTTATTCAATTAATTATTCATATTTATTTTTATTTTTCAGTTTTCATGTTCCTTAAGTTCTGTGATATATATCTTGCACCCAACACTTCCGTCATATACATTTTGCACCCAACAATTCAATATAATAAGATAGACGTGACACGGTGAGGAATAGAGGGTGCGAGTACATCACCAATCTGATCCACCCCAACATGAGATTTAGCCATTTATAGAATATTATAACATTGTACCAAGATTTATAGTAATTTATATAATGTTATAACACTTTTTACTTAAAGAATAGTATAAACAATTATTTAAATTTTATTCAATATTGTTTTTAATGTTTTTAAATGTGAATTTGAAATTTTAAAAATTTGATTTTGTTTATGATAATAAAGGTTTGTATCTAGAAATTGATCATTCTTGACTCTAGAGTTAAAATGGATATATACTTGTATATACTATTTTATATTGATATTAATAAATAAACTATAAAGTAAAATTAATGATTTCTATCCTATAATATTAATATTAAATATCTTATTCATTATTGATGGTGATTAAAACGCCATGGGATGAAAGAGTGTGTTACCTTTGTGACACTAAGAAGGTTCAAGATGAAAAACAATTTCTCTTAGATTGTCTGGCCTATACCCATATTAGATCTCATTTTCAAAATATTGATCACACTACCAACCTTCCTAACCTCTTAACTCAACAAAAGTATGGTGATCTTGGAAAGCTTCTCTTAATGCTTTTCAAGCACAGAAACAAAATTGTAAAGAATCACAAGTAATCACTTACCCTCTTAAGGTCTGATAGACCAATTAGGTCTTAGTAGAAGTTAATCATCATCATCATCATCATCATCATCACTATTTTAAATTAATATTAATAAATAAACTATAGAGTAAAATCAATGATAACTATCATATAATATTAATATTAAATATGGTATTCATTATTAATATGTGAAAATGTTTTGTTAAATTTTATTCAATTAATTATTCATATTTAATTTTTTTTTTCATTTTTCATGTTCCTTATGTTCTCTGATATACATCTTGCACCCAACACTTCCATCATATACATTTTGCACCCAACAATTCAGTATAATAAGATAGAATGTTATAACATTTTTTACTTAAAGAATAGTATAAACAATTATTTAAATTTTATTCAATATTATTTTTAATGATTTTAAATGTAAATTTGGAATTTTGGAATTTTGATTTTGTTTATGATAATAAAGGTTTGTACCTGGAAATTGATCCTTCTTGACTCTAGAGTTAAAATGGATATATACTTGTATATACTATTTTATATTAATATTAATAAATAAACTATAAAGTAAAATTAATGATTTCTATCCTATAATATTAATATTAAATATCATCTTCATTATTGATAATGATGATGATGATCGTCCACTTAGACCAGACTTTTGTTGAGTTAAGAGGTTAGGAAGGTTGGTAGTGTGATAATGTTTTGTTAAATTTTATTCAATTAATTATTCATATTTATTTTTATTTTTCATTTTTCATGTCTAGCTTGTTCCGTGATATACATCTTGCACCCGAAACTTCTTTCATATGCATTTTGCACTCAACAATTATGTCATAAACTTATAAAAATATAGTAGAATAAAATAGATGTGACACAGTGAGCAGATTGGCGGACTCATGGACTAGCACATTCACATTGATAGTCATGCTTATGTATCACGAGTCCCACCCACACACAGTGAGCGGATTGGCGGACTCTCATGGACTAGCACATTCACATTTATAGTCATGCTTATGTATCATGAGTCCCACCCAGCGCAACATGAGATTTAGTAATTTATAGGATATTATAACATTGTACCAAGATTTATAGTAATTTATATAATGCTATAACACTTTTTACTTAAAATAATAGTATAAACAATTATTTAAATTTTATTCAATATTATTTTTAATGTTTTTAAATGTAAATTGCAATTTTGGAATTTTGATTTTGTTTATGATAATAAAGGTTTGTACCTAGAAATTGATCATTCTTGACTCTAAAGTTAAAATGGATATATATACTTGTATATACTATTTTATATTAATATTAATAAATAAACTATAAAGTAAAATTGATGATATATATCCTATAATATCAATATTAAATATAGTATTCATTATTAATATGTGATAATGTTTTGTTAAATTTTATTCAATTAATTATTCATATTTATTTTTATTTTTCATTTTTACCCAAAACTTCTGTCATATGTATTTTGCACCCAACAATTATGTCATATACTTATAAAAATATAGTAGAATAAAATATATGTGACATAGTGAGCGGATTGGCGGACTAGGTTCACATTTATAGTCATGCTTATGTATCAAGAGTCCGACCTATAGCAACATGAGATTTACTAATTTATAGAATATTATAACATTGTACTAATATTTATAGTAATTTATATAATGCTATAACATTTTTTACTTAAAGAATAGTATAAACAATTATTCAAATTTTATTCAATATTATTTTTAATGTTTTTAAATGTAAATTTAGAATTTTGATTGTTTTTATGGTAACAAAGGTTTGTATCTAGAAATTGATTCTTCTTGACTCTAGAGTTAAAATGGATATATACTTGTATATACTATTTTATATTAATATTAATAAATAAACTATAAAGTAAAATTAATGATATCATTCATATAATATTAATATATATACATCTTGTACCTAACACTTAGGTCATATACATTTTGCACCCAACAATTTTGTCATATGCTTGTAAACATGTGGTAGAATAAAATAGATATGACATGGTGAGTAGTTTGGCAGATTCACATTTATAGTCATGCTTAAGTATCACTAGTCCTACAGAGAGCAACATAAGATTTAGTAATTTATAGAATATTACAACATTGTAACAAGATTTATGGTAATTTATATAATGTTATAATACTTTTTACTTAAAAAATAGTATAAACAATTATTTAAATTTTATTCAATATTGTTTTTAATGTTTTTAAATCTGAATTTGGAATTTTGGAATTTTAATTTTGCTTATGACAATAAATGTTTGTATCTAGAAATTGATCATTCTTGACTCTAGAGTTAAAATGGATATATACTTGTATATACTATTTTATTTTAATATTAATAAATAAACTATAAAGTAAAATTAATGATATTTATCCTATAATATTAATATTAAATATCGTATTCATTATTAATATGTGATAATGTTTTGTTAAATTTTATTCAATTAATTATTCATATTTATTTTTATTTTTCATTTTTCATATACAGCGGGTTCCGTGATATACAATTTTATTCAATTAATTATTCATATTTATTTTTATTTTTCATTTTTCATATGGGTTCTGTGATATACATATTGCACGAGTCCAACGTACCGCAACATGAGATTTATTAATTTATAGAGTATTATAACATTGTATCAAGATTTATAGTGATTTATATAATGCTATAACACTTTTTACTTTAGTATAAACAATTATTTAAATTTTATTCAATATTATTAGTCCTTGCACTAGGCATAGAGGGACTATAGTGATCGATAATTTGACCTCGTATTAGATTGTGCATTGACCACAAATATTTCCATATTATCTATTGTTGGAACCAGGGAACTAAAAACATCGATTTTTTTATAATAGAAAGTACCATATTTGTCATGATCTAATTGGACAACGGATTGGAGGTCTTATTGTCGGCTTCGCTATTCCCAATGTTATATATGTTGGCATATCCAAAGTATTTGATCGTATATGGTCTTTTTGAATCATATATTTTCTTATGCATTGGTCAAAGGTGGATTAATGCTAGCATTAGTTCGAATGTTTGTTTTAGCATTTTCCATTATCTAGAATACATTTTGTAGCATATTACTATGTGTGATTTTTGTTTTATTCTTGCATGCTTCGAGAGAACAAGCCTGCCATGCTGCATTTTTTCTTAAATATTTGCACAGAGCTACGTCCTTCGACGGTCCTGGTAGTCTTAAGTGTTTACCTAACAGGTCTGGCAGTCTTAAATGTTTATTGTACAAATGCGTTGCAATACAGTTTCGTTCCATTTTTTTGATGGTCGGAATCTCTGCTTCAATGGTCGATGCGTGTTCGTTGGTTCATTCCATGATTCTTGTTTTTGTTTGATTCAACTTTGCAAAGTTGAGGTCCTGCAGTTGCAGTTGAACCTCTTTGTGGTTGTTCACTGGTTTGTTGTTCTTCATATTTGCAAGCTGTTGGACCTGTTGTTGCGGTTTGTAGTTTTTGGGGATGAGCTCTTATCGTCCCTCGTTGACAGGTAAGTTTCTCTGTTGTTGCTATTTTTCAATGGTGGGAGTCCCTGTCTCCAAATTATGTTGCAAACCATATTTCTATGTGCTCTTAATTTCTGTTCTTAGAAACCATGCGTCTTCATATGTCGGCTGCCACGTCCATAGATATTTCAGAAATTGCAATGCAAAGGGGTTTTTGAAAACTAGTTTGGAGCTATCAGAAGAGGGAACCATGCGCCAGGGTGTAGACATAGGGAATTCTTTTATTCTGCAGGTCGGAAAACTGCGTCCAATTGTTTCCTTTTTCCTATCCTTTCTATTTTGTAGAACTTTTTTTGCCTTGAGAAACTTGTAGGATGCATGCCATGAATAGGTTCAAATCAGTCTTTCTATTGAGTAAATTTATGGTGTTATTTGTTTGCGTTGTTTCTTCTGTTTAGTTCACTTTCCAATGTGGGTTTGTTTTCTTGTCATCTTCTATGGGGACTAGGGGGGTTGAATTTGACAAGAAGAAGGTTGAAAGATACATACGGGGATTGGTACCCAGTTCCGCGCTTATAGTTTTCCTATTTTGCTTTCCTTTTTTTTTCCTACTTTTCATTTTCTCTATTTTCATGCAAACTAAAATTATCTAGCAAACAACTTCAAAATCAAATTTCAAAAGATGAAAGAAGTAATAGATGTTGAGTCGTATGAAATAGATACACAGTCCATTATACATGACAACATTGACGTGGTTTTGCATAGCAATGGCCTTTTTAGATTGGATGCATTCTCGTATACTGTAGGGGATTGCCTTTTCGATACATTTCATGTTCTACTGCATTTCCACTATTCGTCGACCAACCTGTGCAATGGATTGATAGATTATTTATTCGGTTGTTTAAAAAATGGCGACGCTGAGGCATTGGAGTCTTATGAATACGAACTGGAATCTAATTTTCTTCGGTAGTTGCATGGAATACATGATGTCACTACGTATTTTTCAAAGATGCGGTTGTCTGCATCTCCAATTCTTCCTGCACATGAGAGGGGACTTTGGGGAGATACATTTTGTATACGGTGGCTATCTAACTGGCTCAATATATCAATTGGAATATGGTCATTGACAAGAAAAACAAGATATCTACTATTCAACAAAACTTTATCTGACAATCCATATTGAATCTTGTTCCATGATGCCAATGTTGTCAGTGGTCATTATGAACCACTATTGTACAGGAAAATGTCCATATGCAATGTTGAAGGACCTCATATTTACTTGTCCCTCATTTGCAAAGACCTTGGATCGCAGTGGAAACGGATTATGCATCGCATAGACTTCCATGGTTTACAGCTAGCAACAAATGTTGTGTCTAGCTGTGGAGATAGTTTGTTCAATGCAATTTGTTGTTTGGTAGCAGCAGAGTTCGATGTGTAGTCGTTGTGGATTTACATTGTACAATCCTTTTTCAATGCAATTATAGGCAGCAGCCAATAGGATTTTAGGTGCTTGCATCAGTACCTTTCGCCATATCTCCTAGAAAATATGTCGAAAATTGGAAGTTGGCAAGAATACCTTGTAAACATGGAGCTTCCATATGAAAAAGTGAAAGTGGAGGGTTGAAAATTATGTTTGCAATGGTTGTCTATCATATTCAGAGTAAATATCCAAGTCTGGTTGGCCTTGCCAGATGGAACTGTCCATTCCTGGTCTACTGATTCAAATTACGATTGAACAATTGACATCCTCTCGTTGAAAACAGATACAACACATATCCATTATCAACATTTGCTTGGACATATGAGTGGTTCGGGGTTGAATGTCCATGCCACCCAAACCGCATAGAATCTTTATACGCGTGGCATGCTTTTTAGTGAGAATGAAACTCCTCCTGGTTGCGATATGGCCATACAGGGCTTGAACAAAAAATCCATGCATGAAATTCATCACAGTTGTGATGAGGCCATACAGGGCTTAAACAAAAAACGTAGAGTAAGTCATCACAACTTGAAAAAAAATATGGGTAAAATCCGTCCCAGTTGTGATGTGGTCATACATGCCTTAAATAAAAAAACGTAGAATAAGTTATCAAACCTGAATCAGAGTGAAATTCATCCTAGTTGTCATCATTTCATCGTTCCCTTGGGCAAGAAACGTAGAGTAAGTTACCACAACTTGAAAAAGGTCATGCACGAGAGAAAAAATTACATTGCTATGATTCCTTTTAGAGAGAAACTCACATATCACAATTTAAATAAATTTTCTTGTGCACAACACAACAGAAACAGGTACGGTCGCATATCCGAGAATGGTCATGCAACTATGGCATTTCATGGGCTAGAAGCAACACCATGCACTACTACTAATGAAAACCAGCAAACAGTTTCTATCCATACTTCCCTGCAAAAGAAAAATGCAAGACAGACTTACATGAAACAAATTAAAGACACTCCTTCCATTGCATGTGCAATTTGTGAACAATTGAATTTCTCAAAAAACAGTAAGTCTTTCATGCCTAATTTTCAAACAGAATAACTCCGCTTGACAGCACACAATAAACCATTTTCTAGTGGAAAAATTTGTCTTCCATGCAAACGGTCGCTTGAAAATGGAAAATTGACACAATTTGCAACCCCTGACCAAATAAGATGTAATACACCACTACCATATGTAAATGCACTTACAAAAATTGAGGAGAGACTTGTGTCTCTACGAATTTCATTTGCACAAATCAGGCCTTGGGGTTATAAACGACCCCATATGGGCTTAACAGGATCAATTATTAATGCGCATGTTCAACTAGATGTTGTGCAAAAAGACTTGCCACAATTCATTAGCAATACAATGAGACTTTTCGTGGCTCTAAAAATACGCTTGCGATACAAAAATGCCTATCAGACAGGAAAAGTGCATGTGCATGTTGTTATGAAAGCATTAAGGGAATTATGTTCCAGGGCCCTCTACAGAACATTTGTATAAATGACAATTGGAACAGTGTTCTTGCAAAAGAGGATGCCAACTCTGCAGAGACTCTCGAAAATGCTAGTGAATTTGATATAAGTGATGAATTAGAGAATGAAACACCTACTGAGACATTGGTGCATGGATTCACTGATTCATAGTGCATTCGTGACTTGCAAGACAAGATTGTCGAAATTGCACCTGCTGAGGGGAAGCGTCCACTTGGAATATTCAAGGACAAATTCGCTGAGGAAATGAACTTTCCAACACTCTTCTATGGAGATCCACGTGCCACTGACATTACAGAATGATTCAGTTATCATAAAATAGTATGATGAGAACTGCTACATTCAAGCGGTGACTTCGCCTGTCACATAACAATTTTGTTTTTCAAAACAATGTGTATAATAATAGAGCAAGTTCTCTCATGCATATGGGTCTGAATAAGAAAATAGTAGTTACAAGGAAGAAAGTCGTTGGCCAAGGATGTCAATTACAAAGTAAACCTAAAAAAAAAATCTGAAATATGATATTGGATACATAGATTTAAAAAAACATTTGCACCTCTCCTAACTATTTGAAACAAAACAAAAAAACTATTTTTGCAATGATCTGACAATTGGGCCCACCAACATTTTTCATCACATTTACAAGTGCAGAGCATTGCTGGGATCCATTTGTAGCTACCCTATCTGAGTTGCATAGGAACAGGAAATGTAAAAAACAAATCGATACACTGGAAAATAATGACATTGACTACCTCATAAGAAAAGACCCAGTGACATATACTCGCTACCATAGACATAGAATAAATGCTTCGAGACAATTGATATGCCATGATGAAACATTTTTCGGAAAAATATCGGACTACTTTTTTGTGATTGAATTCTAGAATAGGGGAAATGAACATGACCACGCATTGTTGTGGATAGAGGGTGCAACAGTATATGGAGCTGACAACAATTCAGAGATCGAACAATTTGTGGAGAAATACATAACATGCAACACAAATCATTTGGATCCAGAACTTTCCAAAGTCCATAGACATTACCATACAAGAAGTTGTAGAAAACCAAAAAAATTGCATTGCAGATACAACTTTGTCATGTCGCCAATGAGATCTACAAGAATCATAGAGCCAATTAGTTTAGAGGACAATGTTGTTGTTGAGAAATCTAAATCATTGTTTGCATTTCTAGAACAAGGATAATTTGACGAGCTGATGAGCTTCGATGCCTTCTTGACATAGCTAAATATATCAGAAGATGAGTACATCCAATCCATACAATGTATGGTTAAGCAACCAATAGTTTTCCTTAAACGAAAACTTTCCCATATTTGGAACAACAGTTTCTCCAAGGACATGCCACTTATGTGGAAAGCAAATACAGATGCGCAATACGTTCTCAATGCATATGTTGCAGCATCGTATTATACCTCGTATATGACAAAGGTTGACAAATCTATGACAAGTGCATTCAGAAGAATACGCAAAGAACATGAAAGAAGTCATATTGATGCCATACAAATGATACGCACACTTGAAAATACATTGTTTAATCTTCAAAAAATGTCTGCTCAGCAAGCAGTTCACATTGCACTTTCCCTACCCCTCACTTGTAGTTCAAGAAAATGTGTCTTCATAAACACATATCCACTTGAAAAATGCACATTTGTGCTTAAACCATCGGTTTTGCTAGAATAATATATTGACAATTCAAAAGACGTGTTATGTCTCTCTATTGTTGATTATTACCTCCAGCGTCCATCTCCTATTAGGCATATCTGCTTAGCAGAATTCATATGGCATTACAAAAAAAATGGTGCACCCATATCAAAAAGAAAAAAACCCTATGTGATACGGTTTGTCAAATACAATAAACATTCTGACTATGAAAACTATTGTAGAGAAAAATTGTTGTTGTATGTTTTGTTCGATGAAAATGAAGAGACATTAAAACATAACTTCTCTACATGGGAGGTTGTGTATGTTTCCTCTGAGACTATAGTGCACATCAATGAAGCTAGATTTACCTACAATGTTAATCCAACATGGGGTGATCTAGAAATTGCAGTTAATAAGCTATAAAACTCTGACGATCTTGATGAGACATTCGCAAACCGAAAAACAACCAAAACTCCTTGCGAGTCCTATGACTTACAGCCGGATTTGCCTCATCCTGTAGCAGGTGGAAGTGAAAAACGTATCAATATTGGTTTTCAAGTCACAAAACATCCTTTCCTAATTGAAAATAATGAATACCATAGAATAAGATGTTTGTTGAACTAAGAACATCAAACAATTCTAAAGGACATTGCTCTTAAAAAATGCTTGAACATGGGCAGTGATGTGCACTTGTTCCTTACAGGCAGAGCAGGAACAAGAAAGACATTCACAACAAAATCATTGTTCCAAATGCTTATACGAATCTATGATTCAAACAATTCCTCTGATCCTATGAACCAACGAGTCTAATAGTTGCATACACAGGAAAAGTTGTATATAATGCACGTGGAACAACAGTCCACTCTGCATTTTTAATGCCTTTTAACAAGTCACGGTTTCTTCCACTTAGCAAGGAAATGTTGGATACATTGTCTAATCTTTATGAGGAACTCCAAATTGTCTTTATATATGAAGTATCTTTGATTGGAATTTGGTTATTATATTCCATTGACAACTGACTAAGAAGCATAAAACATCTGCACATAAAATACTTTAGAAACATTGACATGATATTCTGTGGGGATCTTTACCAAGCACAACCCATCTAAGATTCTTTGATATTTGAACAACCTACCGTTAACATGGAAACAGTGACCCATGACTTCTAGAGAGACAATATTAAATGCTTTGAATTGCATACTACAATGTGCCAGACAGATGAAACATTCATTGCAATTCTAAATAGAATGCGGACAAATAGCCAAACATATGATGACTTAACATATATCAATTCGATGTGCTTGTGGCCTGCACCAACAAACCCAACGTTCCCTTGCCTTTTCTACACAAATAAGGATGTTGCAATGCATAGAAACCACATGCTATCGGTCATGCCTGGTGATGATATCATCATCAATTCAATTGACCTGGAAGAAGACAACCATGGAAATGTACCACATCATGAACATACAACCACTTTACCTTTGCAACTTGTCCTCAAATTAGAAATGATGGCTGAAATATATGCCTATAACTATGATTCATAGGATGGCTTTGTCAATGGTGCAGATGGAATACTCAAAGGCTATACGAAAACAAAAAAACTTGATGTCATTTGGATTAAGTTCCATGAACTGCATATAGGCAAGCGACAAGAAAGAAAGTTGTCTTATCTATTTAATTAAAACAGTAGAAGCGATTGGACACATATTTTGCGAATATCAAATCTAGTATCGACATCAACAAAGACAGGTCGACTGAAGATTCGAAAACAGTTTTTGATTAAACTTGCATGTGCATGTACAGTCCATAGATCGCAAGGACTAACACTTGATAATGTTTCATTTCAGCCTGTTGGAATTCAGATACATGGACTTGTATACACAAGATTTTCCCGTGTCAGAAGCATAGACTCCTTGTATTTACTAAGTCCTCTTACAAAAGATAACTTCAAAGTGAAACAGAAAGTTGATATTGAAATGGAACGACTCAGAACCACCGCAAAATGACAACTGCACTATGATTACCAATTCATACAAACAAATTCATCTGTATCAATTCTCTCGCTTAACACATGCATCTTAAATGCACACATGGATGATATACTCAATGACTATGATACAATGCAATTTGATATTATGTGCTTGCAGAAAACATACATGGAATTATGCATGCAGAACAAACAATTCCCAAATCACAATTGCATATCAAGTTACATTACACATGGGGTGATGATATTGGTGAAAAAACATGTACCAATTTTGGACCATATACATATCAAAGAAAAGAATGTTGAGGTGGTGCTTGCAAAAAAAAAATTCCATCAAACAAAAGTTGCAATACTGAATCTGTATGTTTCTCCCCATGCAACATTCTCCAACATAGTAGATGTTATTTTCAATGCATTGGGCCATTTCCATCTGAACATACCCATTGTGCTTGTAGGAGACTTCAATATTTACATGTTACAAAATAATGGCAGAACAAAAGAATTGGAAAACTACATGTGCAAATACAGTCTCCGCTTTCTTTTGAACAACACAAACCATCTGCAAAATGCACTTATTGACCATGTGTGGTCGAATGTGCCCATTCCTCAATACAGTATGTTTATCTTAGACACATATTGGTTTGATCGCGATACAATTGGTATTGCACTTGAATTGTGAGATATACATCAAACATATTGCAAATTCATATTTCTATGTTTCAAAGAATATATGTATAGCTTGTTGCTAAAATAAATAAATCCAGCTTCTTAGTTTTCCCTGATTTCTACACATACTTCTATGGCCACTATATAGTTGGTGTTGTACTTGAATTATAAAATATACACTATGCAAAAAAAAAAAAGGTACATCCTTCTAAAAACTATTTGTTACTCTATTCATCTTATTCTGGTTTTTTTTGTATATGTACATAGTACTTGCCTTTTTCTTTACATGTTAAGTTATGTTCATATCCATTTTGTTTTGTACTTTTGTTCATAGAAACAAACATGCAAACTAGACGCTGCAAAGAACTCCTAACCAGAGATGCATAGGGATCCATGCAAAGGTGCGTTTTTTTCTACCCGTGTTCCATATTAAATAGTTTTTCGTTTACTCTGTCTCTATTTGTTGAACTAGTTTGCAGCTGTGTTTTTTTATTTTTTTTTGTGACTCCTTCGACACTCCATATCTTCCTTTACATTCACTTGTCTTCATGTGTGCAATACATATTCAATCTTGAGCTTTCCAGTCCTGGAGTCTATCTGTCAATTTGTATATCGCAGAACTTTGAATGTTGTTTGGAGGACACGGAACAATAGAAGTGCAATGTTGAGCCAGCTAGCCCGTAGGTCTGCTTGTCAATTTGTATATTGCGCAACTCTGGCTACTATTTTCAGGACATGGAACATTAGACTACCAATTTAGAGCCCGCCAGACCGCAAGTCCGCTATCCAAAAAATTCGCTAAGTTTCTCGCGCAACTGTGGGTGCTATTTGTAGGACACGGAACATTAGAAGCACAATTTAGAGCCCACAAGTCCGCGATCCAATAGAAGTGCAATGTTGAGCCATCCAACCCGCAAGTCCACTTGTCAATTTGTATATCACGCAAGTATGGGTGTTATTTGCAGGACATGGAACATTAGAGGCCTAATTTACAGCCTGCAAGTCCGTGATCCAAAAAAGTGGCTAAGTATAGAATAAGGGATCTGTACATATTTAGTATGTATTGCTCATTTCTGGGAGCTCACCAGCCCTGGAGTCCGTCTGTCAATTTGTATATCACAAAAATCGGTATAAGTACAATGTTGAGCCAGACAACCCACAAGTCCGCTTGTTAATTTGTATATCGCGGAGTTGTGGGTGCTATTTGTAAGGAATGGAACAATAGAGGCCCCTTTTTTAGCCCGCCAGCCCGAGAACCTGTGATCCAAAAAGTGTACATGCTCTATAAAATCTCTTCCAGCAAGTCCACTTGTCAATTTGTATCTTGCAGAACTCTAGGTGCTATTTGTAGGACACAGAACAATAGAGGCCTATTTTTTTACCCCGCCAGCCCGAGAACCCGCGATCCACAAAGTGGTCAAGTATGGAATGTGATATTCGCACATGCTCTATAAAATATCATGTCCATACTTTATAATTTTACATATTTAGTTTTTCCTGGTTTGTACACATACTGGTCTGGTCACCACACAGTTGGTGTTGCACATGAATTATGAAATATGCACTACGAGTCTGACCAAGCCCTTTCGTTTCCTTAGCCAATTTTATTCCCAAGGGTTCCCCACTACATGTTATCGAACTCTCATTCCTCGTGTTCCGAGTGTACATCTTGCATCCAAAACTTGGTAGTCCATGTCTATGCTCATGGGTTCCCAAACGATGGAGTGGCAGATTTCAAGTCTATCTAATCTTGCGCCCAAAACTTCGGTGATCTACAATTGGACTTGGACTCGAAGCTTGCAACTCATTTGCTAATTTTCTTTAATTAAATTGTACAATATCAATATTTATTATTAATAATTTAGTACTTGAAAATAATATTTTTAGATAATGTTAGCTATATAACATATATGTTATATGTTATACATGTAGACAATCGCAATCTTGAACCCGCCAGTCCTAGAGTCTGTCTATCAATTTGTATATCATGGAACTCCCAGTGTTGCATGGAGGACACGGAAAAATAGAAGTGCAATGTTGAGCGAGCCAGCGCGAAGTCCGCCTGTCAATTTGTATATCGCAGAAGTCTGGGTGCTATTTGTAGGACATGGAACAATAGAGGCCCAATTTTTAGCCCACCAACCCGAGAACCTGCGATCCAAAAAGTGGCTAAGTATGGAATGAGGGATCCATACATTCTTTATAAAATCTGATATCCATACTTTATAAAAGTACATATTTAGTATGGATTACTCGTTCCTCGGAAAATTTCTAGGTCTGTAACTAGCGGATACATGTGTTTAGATTTCCACTTACTTTTATATTGCTAGCCCAACCGTATGCTTGCCCATTTCATATTGTACATATTACATGTAATATGTATTACATAGTACATGTAATGTGGAATACATATTCAATTTTGATTCCGCTAATCGTGGAGTCCGTCTGTCAATTTGTATATCGCAGAACTCTGAGTGTTGTTTGGAAGACACGGACTAATAGAAGTGCAATGTTGAGCAAGCCAGACCGGAAATCCGCTTCTCAATTTGTATATTGCGCAACTTTGGGTGATGTTTGCAGCGCACGAAACAATATAGCCCCAATTTTGAGTCCGTCAGCCTGAGAACCCGCGATCCAAAAAGTGGATATTTAGAGCCCGCCAGCCCGATAACCTGCAATACATATTACATGTAATGTGTAATACATATTCAATCTTGAGTCCGCCGGTCCTGGAGTCTATCTGTGGATTCATATATCGCAGAAATCCGAATGTTGTTTGGAGGACATAGGACAATAGAAGTGCAGTGTTGAGCCAACCAGCCCGCTCGCAAGTTTGTGATCCAAAAAAGTGGCTAAGTATGGAATAAGGGATATGTACATGTTCTATAAAATCTCATGTCCATATTTTATAAAATTACATGTTTAGTATGTATTTCTCCTTTCTCGAAGCCCGCCAGCGTTGGAACCCCCCAGCCCAAGAAGCCGCGATCCAAAAACTGTACATGCTCTATAAAATCTCAGCCAGCCCGCAAGTCCACCTATTAATTTGTATATCGCGGAACTCTGGGTACTATTTGTAGGAAACAAAACAATAGAGGCCTATTATTTAGCCCGCCAATTCGAGAACCCGCGATCCACAAAGTGGCCAAGTATGGAATGTGATACACATACTGGTCTGGTCACGACACAGTTAGTGTTGCACATGAATTATGAAATATGTACCAGGAGTCTGATCGGGTGCTTTCATTTCCTTAGCCAATTTTATGCCCGCGAGTTCCCCACTACACGTTATCGAACTCTTATTCCCCGTGTTCTGAGTGTACATATTGCATCCAAAACTTGGGTAATCCATGTCTATGCTCACGGATTCCCAGATGACGAAGTGTCAGATTTCATGTCCATCTATATGTCTACATCACGAGTCCAACCGACTGCTATTCATTTTCATAGTTTGTGAATTTTATGGCCACAGATTCCTTTGTGGGATCCATCCAGCTCTCATTCCCCGTGTGTGCAGTATACATTTTCCCGCCCGAAACTTCAGTGATCTACAATTGGACCCGGACTCGAAGCTTGTGACTCATTTCATAACTTTGTTTATTTAAATTGTAGAATATCACTATTTAATATTAATAATTTAGTACTTGAAAATAATGTTTTTAGATAATGTTAGCTATATAGCATATATGTTGTATGTTATACATGTAGACAATCGCAATCTTGAACCCGCCAGTCCTAGAGTCCACCTGTCAATTTGTATATTGTGGAACTCCGGGTGCTATTTGTAGGACATAGAACAATAGAGGCCCGATTTTGAACCCACCAGCCCGAGAACCCGCGATCGAAAAAGTGGTGATCTGTACATACTTTATAAAGGTGCATATTTAGTTTTCCTTGATTTGTACACATATTTCTCTGGTCACCACACAGTTGGTGTTGCACATGAATTATGAAATATACACGACGAGTCCGACCAAGCACTTTCGTTTCCTTAGCCAATTTTATGTTCGTGGGTTCCCTGCTGCACCTTATCGAACTCTCATTCCCCCTATTCCGAGTGTACTTATTCCATCCAAAACTTGGGTAATCCATGTCTATGATCAGGGGTTCCCAGACAGTGGAGTGGCAGCTTTCATGTCCATCTATATCTCTACATCGTAAGTCCAACCGACCACGATTCCTTTTCATAGTTCGCAAATTTTATGGTCGTGGGTTCCTTTGTCGTTGCCATCCAGCTGTCATGCCCCATGGGCGAGGTATACATAATGTTTTCGAAACTTAGGTTATCTACAATTGGACCCGAACTCAAAGCTTGCGACTCATTTGATAATTTTGTTTAATTAAATTGTACAATATAAATATTTAATATTCATGTTTTAGTACTTGAAAATAATGTTTTTAGATAATGTTAGATATATAACATATATGTTATATGTTATATGTTATATGTTATACATGTAGACAATCACAATATTGAGCCCGCCAGTCCTGGAGTCCTTTGTCAATTTGTATATCATGGAACTCTGCCTACTATTTGCAGGACACAGAACAATAGAGACCCAATTTTGAGCACGCCAGCCGGAGAACCCACGATCCAAAAAGTGTCTTAAGTATGGAAGTTTGCCTGTCAATTTGTATATCGAGGAACTCCGAGTGTTGTTTGGAGGACACAGATCAATACAAGTGCAATGTCCAGCCAGTCAATTAAATTGTGAAATATCAAAATTTGTATATCGTGGAACTCTGATCCATAAACAATAGCCATCTTGGGCCTGCCAGCCCTGCAGTCTATCTGTCAGTTTGTATATCGCGAAAATCTAAGTGCTATTTGGAGGACATGGAACAATAAAAGTGCAATGTTCAGCCCGCAAGTCTGCTTCTCAATTTATATATTGCAGAAGTTTGGGTACTATTTGTAAGGCACGAAGCAATAGAGGCCCAATTTTGAGCCTGCCAGCCTAAGAACCCGCGATCCAAAGACTGTACATGCTTCTCTTCTCTATGCTCTTTGAAAGCCTACACAAAATCACACTTTCCATACTTAGCCACTTTTTCGCAATTCCGCAAATATACAAACCGTTCGCTGAACTACACCATCATGCCCTCTTACGTTTTACGCGTTTTGCAGTAAAAAATTCCGACTCATGCAGTTTCACCATTGGACACTCACCTGTCCTTACTAGCTCCTGTAAACTTATTTTGAAGCTTGTCCGACCGCTTTTCAGACTTGGCCATTCCTTCCTTGCTTGCTCTTCCTCGTCTCTGTCACCTTCGCACGTGTCTATAATAAAAAATAATGTTTATGTGTGTGTGTGTGTGTGTGTGTGTGTGTGTGTGTGTGTGTGTGTGTGTCTTGTTTCTAAATCTTTAATGCTAACATCTCATCGTGTAGGCACCATCTAAATTTTCATTGATGGATGCAAGGCTTGAGAAGATTTGCCATTAATGCGCACTAAACCAATATTTGCAGAGGATTTTGTTATCCCTTCCCAATGTTAATTTCAAATACCATGGAATGTCATTTTCACGTCGTCAGCTTGGTTCCTTCACGAAACCTCCAATCCTTAAATGTTCTTCGTTTTAACCGCCACCTTCGCACTTCTAAGTATGCAATAATTAAGCTTTACTTCTAATAGCTCACCATACAACATGCATAGAGATTGTCATTAATGAGCGAAGAGCTCAAGGAGATTTTCCATTCGCACACATTGAACCAACATTTCCAGGGGGTTATATTATCCCCTCCATTTTTTCATTTCAACCAGCATCTGGAGAAAACCGACGTTTTCATAAACTACTGGCAGCAACTCCACAACAGTTATGTAGAGATACAGTGAACATATTCGTCCCTGAGGACCAGAACCACCACGGTAACAAAGCATCGCTCCAATGGCCTGCCACAGTAACAAAGAAACCCAAAGTTCTTCAAACAGATGAGGTTCATCCTAAAATTGATAGTTCTCACAAGCTTCCCCTACAAAAGAAGGGAAAAATAATTGTAGGGGAGGTGGAGGAGCCCGAAATTTAGAGTGAAAACATGGATCTTGACATTGATCTAGATAGCATATTCTACAACCTTGATCAGTCGGGATATGTGATTCACCATGGCTACCCAATGGACATAGTTGATACCGAATTTTTTTACAAAGATGAATCCTTCGTATTCCAGAGTGTTGTTTTTGAAAGCGAATCTAAAAAATTAATTATTGAAAAAAGAGATGTAAAAAATAAGAAAAGAAAACATCGTTTAGAACTTGACCTTGCCAATATGCAAGCGTCCAAAAATATTTGAACTTCACATGGCAACCGAAGATGCTCTTCATGATTCCAATGGAGTTATTGAGGCCGAGAATGCCAGACTAAAGGACCGGATCAAGGAATTAGAGGAAGCTTTGTTTCCTATTCCATTGCTTGGAAGTTCTTTGGCAATAGCCATGCCTGCGACTCCCTGCACCCCTGCAGCAAACCTAAAAGGCTCCTCCAGTTTCCTCACATCGTGTAGAGGATATTGGAGACAAATATCAACAAAAGAATGGAATTGATTACCAAGGCCTGGGAAACATCACAAAATATGAATTCCCTAGGAAGCAGGGAACAAAACTTGCTCGAACTTCTGCAGACGGATTTTAAAAATGAAGAAACTTTCTATTTGCACATGGTCATTCCTTTTTCCTTTCATGTCAACAACATGATAGACACGACAAGAAGACAACATGATCTCCCCTCCAAAAAATGGCTCACTCAATTAGAAGCATGCTGGAAAGAGAAAGTGAAGAACATGTATCTCATCGTCCAATCATGTGAGTAAGCAATATCAAAGAAAGAAACATTATTCACAAAGCTCACCAAAACAGATTTAGCTGGAAGGACCAACGATTTCTAGGACCCTAGCTTAATAGTCAACTCATTGTCGTTAACCAAGCAATCTTTCGATAAACAAGTTGATAATTTCAAGGCCTTGTCTTTAGAAAAATTTTACAGGATTCTTGAATATCATGAAGAACACGTGGACAACTGGCTAGTCCTCTATTCGGTACAAAGTGGAGACATTCATAATGTTCTGTGTAATCTTTCTATTGATCTAAGTGAATTAGAAAATGAATTTTTCAGCATTAAAATCCGGAATGACATCAATGTCGCCCCCTTGAGAAGCTACATTGAAGAATTCATCGAAATGAACTTGAACCGGGTCGTCGACGAAATCTAATAGGAAAAGGCATCAGCAAGCAAATAGAAAAAATACTTATATGGAACATCACTATAAATCATTTTTTTATCAATCCAGTTATTCAAGCGGGTTTACGACGAAAACCAACAGGAAAAGACATCAGCAAGAAGATACCAAAAACACTTATATGTACCATTGTTGTAAATCTATATTGATAGTCATTTGTTTATCAATCCAGTTATTACACACTTTCTGAATAGAAATCTATAGCTAAAGACCGATATCTTCCCATTTCTACTTTTCAGGTATTACACTCTACCATCTCCCACTTCTTCTTTCCACATTTCTATTTCTTGTACATATTTCTCTTATGGTCCACGGGAGCCCCAATCCCAGTCTATATGACAAACGCATTTAAATTTCTAGGAATATGTAACAAACTATTATTTTTTCATATATTCCAAATAAAACTATTCTTTTGTCTCCTTATATATTTATGTGCTCCTAGATTTTTATCTTCGGCTATGTTGAATGTCAAGACATTATGTTTATTTTATTTTAATTCTCTTTTTTTTCTGATGCATATCTTTTTCTTCTTGGTCATTTTCAAAATTAAATTTGAGATATCATATTTGACATATATATATATATAAATTTTCAGGAATATGTAACACCTTTTTTTTATTTTTTTTATATAAATGTCATAAAATTGTGTTCAATACTTTTTTTTTACTCACACATATAGAGAGTATGTCATTTCTTGCATCCTTACCACATGTCCTTCATACTTCTTTCCACATTTGCGCTGCAATTTCAAGGCCCAAGTCCAATTGTGTTATTACATCAACATGAGGCCCTTAAAATTCAAATAGTCTGCTTGTTAATTTGTATATCGCGGAACTCTGGGTGCTATTTGTAGGGAACAAAACAATAGAGGCCCAATTTTGAGCCCGCTAGCCTGAGAAACTGCTATCCAAAAACTAGTTAAGTATGGAATGATGGCGTTGTGCATGCTCTATAAAATCTCATGCCCATACTTTATAAAAGTACATATTTGGTATGTATAAAAGTAAATATCTACTTTATAAAAGTACATATTTTGTATGTATAATTTATGGTGTCCATGAACCTATAATTTGATAAATTTCAATTTCTTCTGTGTCTAGGAGCCCTTGTTTTAAAGAAAACTAATTCGGGAATGCTAATTTTTTTGTGTTTTTTTCAACGAACCTATGTAACAAACGTTACTACTATTCTATTGTATGCTAAAATTTTTGTGTCCAAGAACCTTTTTAATGTATTACTATTGTACACTATTTTTTTTTGTCTAGGCTCCTTTTCAATCTTTTAGAATAAAATAGATGGGACACCGTGAATGGATTGGCAAACTCGCGGGTTCACATTTATAGTTGGAAGACTCTGGGGTTCACATTTATAGACATGCTTATGTATCATGAGTCCGACCCAGCACGGCAACATGAGATTTAGTAATTTATAGAATATTATAACATTGTACAAAGATTTATAGTAATTTATATAATGTTATAACACTTTTTACTTAAAAAATAGTATAAACAATTATTTAAATTTTATTCAATATTGTTTTTAATGTTTTTAAATGTAAATTTGGAATTTTGATTTTGTTTATGATAATAAAGGTGTGTACCTAAAAATTGATCATTTTTTACTCTAGAGTTAAAATGGATATATACTTGTATATATTATTTTATATTAATATTAATAAATAAACTATAAAGTAAAATCAATGATATCTATCATATAATATTAATATTAAGTATCAT
>JASDQU010309691.1:24939-42850 GCA_032191745.1 Picea mariana
CAGGCTTATAAATAGAAAAAAAAAAATGAAAATATATATATACATATATTATAAACAAATGGTGGCGTATTCCTTAATCTTAAATTTTTAGAATAATGAAAATAATAAATGGATCCTCCTTCCGTAAATTATTAATCCCTACAGCCTCTACCAATAATAAAAGTTACGCATGTAAAAATAAAAGGGAATTATTAATGAGCGCACATACTCTTTGAGTTTTAAAAAATATATATATAAAAAAACAAAAAAGGAAAAGAAGAAAATAAAAGGGAAAAGGGGGGAAAACCTAAAAAAAAAGAGGATTTAGGGTTTGAGACTAGATAAAAGAAAGGGAGAGGGGGAAAGAAGGGGACTTTTTGGGAGCTAATGGCATGGTTATGCTGCCAGACTAGAGACTGGACTGATTTCTTGTGGGAGTTGGGGATTCTCAGCTGACTTGAGTGGTAGCTCAGCCTTGGAGGTGAGCTGAGAAGCTAGGCTATTGTCTGGGATGTGTGTGGCCCCTTTGCGGCTCGGGGGGCTAAGGGGGAAGGAGAGTACCCGTAGCGTTTGGCTGGGAGGTACCGGTGAGTTCTCAATGGTCAGCAAGCTGGAGCTAGAAGGAGCGCGGGCGCGATAAACCATTTCGGATTCTCTGCCATCAGTTACAGTACGCAAGTGCACTATTTTTCATTGATATATATTAGTTAGAATATTATATGTGGATCTTGATTGATAAAATTTAATGGGTTATAGATTAAGCTGTAATTTTATTGAGAATGGTATGTTCTTGAGTTAGATTGTTCAGTTTTAAGAACTTTCGCTTATGAATCCATGTATAACACTTGCTGCCTGGTGTTGGATCCTTGTTGACCTTCTTAATCCTGCCTGTAACCCTTCATCCCAAGACCTATCAGACCCCGACTCCTTGCGCGCACCAGTTTTTCATGGGTTAATGATGATTAAGGAAATCGGTTTCCTTCTCTGGTGCCACTCCTTTATGAAGGTTAGATCTTCGACTTGCTCAATGAATGACGGGCCCAGTTGCTCCCTGCATCCTTGTTCTATTTGGTTACCACCTTGAAGCGCAGCTCTCTACACCGTTTAGTCACCCCAAATCCCTTAAATTTTCACACAGGGATTGCCCTCGACCTCTGGTAACTCTATTGTTTATGGTGTTCTAATATTGCCGTGTATAAACCCTTAGTGTTAGTTAACACCCCCAGACGAGGCGTGGACTCGGTGTTTATCCTTCCTTTCTGCGTATGGTTGCAGTTGGATACCGGGGTTACCAATACGTGTAAACCAAGGACAACCCTCACCCTGTGCGTTATGCAGAAATTCTTGTGGTGGAGTAGCGTGTAATGGCCGTAGCCTCCCTGGGCATAGAAACATTGGTTTCAACGTATCCCGGACAGCCGCGCCTGCTAATAAGTTACTGAGATTGTGTTTCGCTTGCAGCTTAAATTCGCACAGCACCGGCGAATGTTATGAGCAGTGCGTGATGGCTCTTCTTTCGGCGATCTGGATCCTGTAGCTTAGCCCTGATACTCTCGGCAGCGGCTTCCCGGTAGATATTTTCCCTTGCTGGAGTAAGATGTTCATGTAACATGTGTATGGATCTAACTTTATTAAAGCAGAAGTTCCACTTTTAATATTAAATTAATTTTTCTTTAATAACTGATCATAACTAAAATGTAAAAATAAAATAACATTAACTGGGCAGCTCGAAAACCTGTGTGCATGCGGATATGATTTTAGTAAATACAATTTCAATGTATTCATATTGATCGTATATTTATATTACAATTTTCACCTCCTTTGATTATAGTTACGCTATAGTTTTCCCCGGGAATATAGGGTCATCTTCCGTAAACAAACGGTTCCTCCACACGGTGTTGTAACGCCTCGTTGACCGTAGATGGGTGGGTGTAGCAGTTGGCCTGAGCATCCTCGAGGCGAGAGGGAGATCCAACTGGTCTTACAATCCGCGTTTAGTTCACGCGCTTCGACCCACTCCACTGACCAGACTGAAGGGAAGCTGGGGACTAATAAAGAATTTCCGGGACGCGCGCCCTCGATTTCTGCAAATTTGGAACCCCTCCCTACTGTGTTAAATGCTCCTGACTTGAACAGCTCATCGAATACCCTGGTCGACACACGTACTGAATTTTTGGGAAAAGATTAACCACCACGCTGGTGGTGACTCCTGGGTTAAATGTGAAGAAAAACTTATGTAAAGCTGTAATAGTTTCAGTAATAAAAATTTAACTTTTCCTGTTATAACCACTGTATCTATTCGATCCTTCAGTCATTGTTAGGGTTAACGTTGCTTTTTACTCTTATGCATTGGGAATGGTGGGGAGATAAAGCCGTATTTGGTTCCGGTTGTTAAAATTTTGAGCCTTTCCTTTTGCAACGAAAATGGCATTAAAGGATAAACCCTGCAGGCAGGCAGCACCCAATTACCTACAGTTTAAGCAGCTCTATGAGACCTGTAGCGATATCTATCCCAACCGCCTCCCTTCATTTCACCTGTCTAACTCTTACTAAAGGAAGGCTTACGTCATAGCCACCGTTCAACAATCGCTGATAAAACTTCTTCTCTTCTCACGCCTTCTCTGGTTGTTTTCCTCTTCACATTTTTGGTTGAATTTCAATTGGTCCCGCATTGAATCAACAGTGAGGTTAGAAGTTTTCTTATCTCCATCTTTTTAGCGTTAAAGAAAAAAAAAAAAAACTTTAAGTTCACTGCCAAAATGAAATGACTGGAAGGTGCGTCAAGCCGTAAGGATGAGGATGGATTCATATTTAAACATATGTATATCATTTAGATCTTTGGTTATTGTAAATTCTCGCGTTAATGTTGCCTTGTCGAATATACATTTGGACCATTTAGAATTGTTGTTGTACATATGTACTTGCAATGAAAGGATTTGAATTTGCATTAATTATGGAACTACAACCCTTGCGTTATGGAGACCTCATTGGCTCGTAATTATTGTCTTACTGAATTATATGTTTAGATCACTTGCACGTTAATGTTAATGTTAAGGTTGATTTATCGAAAATGCATTTGGATCATTTAGAAATGTTGCTGTACATATCTGCTTGCGAAGGAAGGATGTATTTCTTTTGTTTAATTATTAAAGTAAGGAAGGGAATGTCCTTAAAAGTATCATTTCAGAACAAGAATGGTGTGTCCTAATTGTTGAGTTTTAAATTATTTTAAGAAAGGATGTATTTCTGTCATTAAAGTAAAGTAGGGAATGTCTTTAAAAGCATCATTTCAGAGAAAGAACGGTGTGTCCTAATTGTTGAGTTTTAAATTATTTTAAGAAAGGATGTATTTCTGTCATTAAAGTAAAGAAGGGAATGTCTTTAAAAGTATCCTTTCAGAAAAAGAATGGTGTGTCCTAATTGTTGAGTTTTAAATTATTTTAAGAAAGGATATATTTCTGTTATTAAAGTAAAGAAGGGAATGCCTTTAAAAGTATCATTTCAGAAAAAGAATGATGTGTCCTAATGGTTGAGTTTTAAATTATTTGAAGAAAGGATGTATTTCTTTTATTAATTAGTAAAGAAGGGAATGTCTTAAAAAGTTGCATTTCAGAAAAAGAATGATGGTTCCTAATTGTGAGTTTTGAATTGTTTAAAGGAATGATGTATTCCTTTTATTAAATTATGAAAGAAGAAATTTGCTTTATAATCCTGAAGGTAGGAAACAATTCTGTATTAAATCGTTGTTGTAATGTACGAAGGTAATGTCTTCATAAAATTTCGTCTAGAATGGTGTAAGAATAATGTTCTTGTAATGCAAATTAAAAGGGTAGGGTTAGGAATTGATAACATATAAATGTAATGTTGTTGTTAGCTTAAGTTGCAAGGTGTTTTCAATGAGAGGTAATGACCCTGGTACCCTACTGTAATTTATTGTTGTTGTAATGGGTAAGGAGTAATGTCATGGCAATACATCATTGAAATATATGAGGGTGAGGTCATGTCATCTCAAAATGAAATGCAATGTTAGGTCAGATATCATGTAAAAGGGTAATGACAGGGTTTTATCATAAGGCTATTGAATTTGATCGTCGATGATGACTTATAAAATGTAAGGTACCTTGAACCAAGTACCATAAATCATCATGCCTTAGTAATGAGGAAAGTTGTTCATTTTGTTAATATTGAACTTGGTCGTTCATTATCGGAAACCTTGTCACGTGCCTCCTATAAAGGGCATAGTGTTCATCTTACTAATGTTGTACTTGATTTTGATCAGTTGTTGTGTGGTCTACATGTGTCGGGCTGGATGTAGACACCTCCATTGTAGCCTAGTGTATGAGTCTGTGTGTGCGCTTTTTGTGTAAAGAATCTTGTGCCGTATCAAGAGTCTCGGGCCCTTTAAAGGCGGGGTTTCCACTCTTGTGACACACCTGACGGAGGTCACTAGTTCCTGCCTGAGCAGTCATCCAGGAGCCTATCTGACCTTCTCTCTCTCTTTGGAGCAGAGGACTAAGATTAAACGCCCTGCTTTCCTGTGCAGAAATAGTGAACTCTATTGTTATGGATTATTCCTTGTCTGTGTCGTTTATTGCTTGCAGTTACTTTTCGTGCGCCTTATGTCTTCTTGTGGTGTTCTTCGTGGTTGCGTCTTGTTGACGTCGGGTGGTGACATAGAGTCGTGTGTGTATGTTCCCTCTTAACAAGCACGCACACACCTTAAACAAAAAAAAAATTGCACATGTTGTTAGAGTTGTGGTCGTAACAAGGAGGTGCGTTACACTTCATACGCGTGGCATGCTTTTTAGTGAGGATGAAACTCCTCCCGGTTGCGATATGGCCATACAGGGCTTGAAAAAAAAATCCATGCGTGAAATTCATCACAGTTGTGATGAGGCCATACAGGGCTTAAACAAAAAATGTAGAGTAAGTTATCACAACTTGAAAAAAAATATGGGTAAAATCCGTCCCAGTTGTGATGTGGCCATACATGCCTTAAATAAAAAAACGTAGAATAAGTTATCAAAACCTAAATCAGAGTGAAATTCATCCTAGTTTCCATAATTTCATCGTGCCCTTGGGCAAGAAACGTAGAGTAAGTTACCACAACTTGAAAAAGATCATGCACGAGAGAAAAAATTACATTGTTATGCTTCCTTTTAGAGAGAAACTCACATATCACAATCTAAATAAATTTTCTTGTGCACAACACAACAGAAACAGGTACGGTCGCATATCCGAGAATGGTCATGCAACTATGGCATTTCATGGGCTAGAAGCAACACCATGCACTACTACCAATGAAAACTAGCAAACATTTTCTACCCATACTTCCCTGCGAAGGAAAAATGCAAGACAGACTTACATGAAACAAATTAATGACACTCCTTCCATTGCATGTGCAATTTGTGAACAATTGAATTTCTCAAAAAACAGTAAGTCTTTCACGCCTGATTTTCAAACAGAATAACTCCGCTTGACAGCACACAATAAACCATTTTCCAGTGGCAAAATTTGTCTTCCATGCAAACGATCGCTTGAAAATGGAAAATTGTCACAATTTGCAACCCCTGACCAAATAAGATGTAATACACCACTACCAGATGTAAATGCACTTACAAAAATTGAGGAGAGACTTGTGTCTCTACGAATTGCATTTGCACAAATCAGGCCTTGGGGTTATAAACGACCCTAGATGGGCTTAACAGGATCAATTATTAATGTGCATGTTCAACTAGATGTTGTGCAAAAAGACTTGCCATAATTCATTAGTGATACAATGAGACTTTTCGTGGCTCTGAAAATACGCTTGCGATACAAAAATGCCTATCAAACAGGAAAAGTGCATGTGCATGTTGTTATGAAAGCATTAAAGGAATTATGTTCCAGGGCCCTCTATAGAACATTTGTATAAATGACAACTGGAACAGTGTTCTTGCAAAAGAGGATGCCAACTCTGCAGAGACTCTCGAAAATGCTAGTGAATTTGATACAAGTGATGAATCAGAGAATGAAACACCTATTGAGACATTGGTGCATGGATTCACTGATTCACATTGCATTCGTTACTTGCAAGACAAGATTGTTGAAATTGCACCTGCTGAGGAGAAGCGTCCACTTGGAATATTCAAGGACAAATTCGCTGAGGAAATGAACTTTCCAACACTTTTTCTATGGAGATCCACGTGCCATTGACATTACGGAACGATTCAGTTATCATAAAATAGTCTGATGGGAGCTGCTGCATTCAAGCGGTGACTTCTCCTGTCACATAACAATTTTGTTTTTCAAAACAATGCGTATAATAATAGAGCAAGTTCTCTCATGCATATGGGTCCGAATAAGAAAAGGGTAGTTACAAGGAAGAAATTTGTTGGCCAAGGATGTCAATTACAAAGTAAACCTAAAAAAAAAATCTGAAATATGATATTGGATACATAGATTTAAAAAACATTTGCACCTCTCCTGATTATTTGCAACAAAACAAAAAACTATTTTTGCAATGATCCGACAATTGGGCCCACCAACATTTTTCATCACATTTACAAGTGCAAAGCATTGTTCAGATCCATTTGTAGCTACCCTATCTGAGCTGCATAGGAACAGGAAATGTAAAAAACAAATCGATACACTGGACAATAATGACATTGACTACCTCATAAGAAAAGACCTAGTGACATATACTCTCTACCATAGACATAGAATAAATGCTTCGAGACAATTGATATGCCATGATGAAACATTTTTTAGAAAAATATCGGACTATTGTTTTGTGATTGAATTATAGAATAGGGGAAATGAACATGACCACGCATTGTTGTGGATAGAGGGTGCACTATTATATGGAGCTGACAACAATTCAGAGATCGAACAATTTGTGGAGAAATACATAACATGCAACACAAATCATTTGGATCCAGAACTTTCCAAAGTCCATAGACATTACCATACAAGAAGTTGTAGAAAACCAAAAAACTCGCATTGCAGATACAACTTTCTTATGTCGCCAATGAGATCTACAAGAATCATAGAGGCAATTAGTTTAGAGGACAATGTTGTTGTTGAGAAATCTAAATCATTGTTCGCATTTCTAGAACAAGGATAATTTGACGAGCTGATGAGCTTCGATGCCTTCTTGACATAGCTAAATATATCAGAAGATGAGTGCATCCAATCCATACAATGTATGGTTTAGCAACCAATAGTTTTCCTTAAACGAAAACTTTCCCATATTTGGAACAACAGTTTCTCCAAGGACATGCCACTTATGTGGAAAGAAAATATAGATGCGCAATATGTGCTTAATGCATATGTTGCAGCATCATATTGTACCTCGTATATGACAAAGGTTGACAAATCTATGACAAGTGCATTCAGAAGAATATGCAAAGAACATGAAAGAAGTCATATTGATGCCATACAAATGATACGCACACTTGAAAATACATTGCTTAATCTTCAAAAAATGTATGCTCAGCAAGCAGTTCACATTGCACTTTCTCTGCCCCTCACTTGTAGTTCAAGAAAATGTGTCTTCATAAACACATATCCACTTGAAAAACACACATTTGTGCTTAAACCATTGGTTTTGCTAGAACAAGAGATTGACAATTCAGAAGACGTGCTATGTATCTCTATTGTTGATTATTACCTCCAGCGTCCATCTCCTATTAGGCATATCTTCTTAGCAGAATTTGTATCGCATTACAAAAAAAATGGTGCACCCATATCAAAAAGAAAAAAACCCTATGTGATACAGTTTGTCAAATACAATAAACATTCTGACTATGAAAACTATTGTAGAGAAAAATTGTTGTTGTATGTTCTGTTCGATGAAAACGAAGAGACATTAAAACATAACTTCTCTACATGGGAGGTTGTGTATGTTGCCTCTGAGACTATAGTGCACATCAATGAAGCTATATTTACCTACAATGTTAATCCAACATGGGGTGATCTAGAAATTGCAGTTAATGAGCTATAAAACTCTGACGATCCTGATGAGACATTCGCAAACCGAAAAACAACCAGAACTCATTGCGAGTCCTATGACTTACAAGCGGATTTGCCTCATCCTCTAGCAGGTGGAAGTGAAAAACGTATCAATATTGGTTTTCAAGTCACAAAACATCCTTTCCTAATTGAAAATAATGAATACCACAGAATAAGACATTTGTTGAACTGAGAACATCAAACAATTTTAAAGGACATTGCTCTTAAAAAATGCTTGAACATGGACAGTCATGTGCACTTGTTCCTTATAGGCGGAGCAGGAACAGGAAAGACATTCACAACAAAATCATTGCTCCAAATGCTTATATGAATCTATGATTCAAACAATTCCTCTGATCCTATGAAACCAAAGGGTCTAATAGTTGCATACATAGGAAAAGTTGTATATAATGCACATGGAACAATAGTCCATTCTGCATTTTTAATGCCTTTTAACAAGTCACAGTTTCTTCCACTTAGCACGGAAATGTTGGATACATTGTCTAAGCTTTATGAGGAACTCCAAATTGTCTTTATATATGAAGTATCTTTGATTGGAGTTCGGTTCTTGTATTCCATTGAAAACTGACTAAAAAGCATAAAACATGTGCACATAAAATACTTTAGAAACATTGACATGATATTCTGTGGGGATCTTTACCAGGCACAACCCATCTAAGATTCTTTGATATTTGAACAAACTACCGTTAACATGGAAACAGTGACCCATGACTTCTGGAGAGACAATATTAAATGCTTTGAATTGCATACTACAATGCGCTAGACAAATGAAACATTCTTTGCAATTCTGAATAGAATGCGGACAAATAGCCAAACATATGATGACTTAACATATATCAATTTGAGGTGCTTGTGGCCTACACCAACAAACCCAACGTTCCCTTACCTGTTCTACACAAATAAGGATGTTGCAATGCATAGCAGCCACATGCTATCGGTCATGCCTGGCGATGATATCATCATCAATTCAATTGACCTGGAAGAAGACAACCATGGAAATGTACCACATCATGAACATACAACCACTTTACCTTTGCAACTTGTCCTCATATTAGAAATGATGGTTGAAATATATGCCTATAACTATGATTCACAGGATGGCTTGGTCAATGGTGCAGATGGAATACTCAAAGGCTATACGAAAACAAAAAAACTTGATGTCCTTTGGATTAAGTTCCATGAACTGCATATAGGCAAGCGACAAGAAAGCAAGTTGTCTTATCTATATAATTAAAACACTAGAAGCGATTGGACACATATTTTGCGAATATCAAATCTAGTATCGACATCAGCAAAGACAAGTCGATTGAAGATTCGAAAACAGTTTCTGATTAAACTTGCATGTACATGTACAGTCCACAGATTGCAAGGACTAACACTTGATAATGTTTCATTTCAGCGTGTTGGAATTCAGATACATGGACTTGTATACACAACATTTTCCCGTGTCAGAAGCATAGACTCCTTGTATTTACTAAGTCCTCTTACAAAAGATAACTTCAAAGTGAAACAGAAAGTTGATATTGAAATGGAATGACTCAGAACCACCGCAAAATGGCAACTGCACTATGATTACCAATTCATACAAACAAATTCATTTGTATCAATTCTCTCGCTTAACACATGCATATTAAATGCACACATGGATGATATACTCAATGACTATGATACAATGCAATTTGATATTCTGTGCTTGCAAAAAACATACATGGAATTATGCATGCAGAACAAATAATTCCCAAATCACAATTGCATATCAAGTTACATTACACATGGGGTGATGATATTGGTGAAAAAACATGTACCAATTTTGGACCATATACATATCAAAGAAAAGAATGTTGAGGTGGTGCTTGCAAAAAAAAAATTCCATCAAACAAAAGTTGCAATACTGAATCTATATGTTGCTCCCCATGCAACATTCTCCAACATAGTAGAAGTTATTTTCAATGCATTGGGCCATTTCCATCTGAACAGACCCATTGTGCTTGTAGGAGACTTCAATATTTACATGCTACAAAATAATGGCAGAACAAAAGAATTGGAAAACTACATGTGCAAATACAGTCTCTGCTTTCTTTTGAACAACACAAGCCATCTGCAAAATGCACTTATTGACCATGTGTGGTCGAATGTGCCCATTCCTCAATACAGTATGTTTATCTTAGACACATATTGGTCTGGTCGCGATACAATTGGTATTGCACTTGAATTGTGAGATATACATCAAACATATTGCAAATTCATATTTCTATGTTTCAAAGCATATATGTATAGCTTGTTGCTAAAATAAATAAATCCAGCTTCTTAGTTTTCCCTGATTTCTACACATACTGCTATGGCCACTATATAGTTGGTGTTGTACTTGAATTATAAAATATACACTATGCAAAAAAAAAAAGGTACATCCTTCTAAAAACTATCTGTTACTCTATTCATCTTATTCTGTTTTTTTTATATATGTACATAGTACTTGCCTTTTTCTTTACATGTTAAGTTATGTTCATATCCATTTTGTTTTGTACTTTTGTTCATAGAAACAAACATGCAAACTAGATGCCGCAAAGAACTCCTAACCAAAGATGCATAGGGATCCATGCAAAGGTGCGTTTTTTTCTACCCGTGTTCCATATTAAATAGTTTTTCATTTACTCTGTCTCTATTTGTTGAACTGGTTTGCAGCTGTGTTTTTTTATTTTTTTTTGTGCCTCCTTTGACACTCCATATCTTCCTTTACATTCACTTGTCTTCATGTGTGCAATACTTATTCAATCTTGAGCTTGCCAGTCCTGGAGTCTGTCTGTCAATTTGTATATCGCAGAACTTTGAATGTTGTCTGGAGGACACGAAACAATAGAAGTGCAATGTTGAGACAGCCAACCCATAGGTCTGCTTGTCAATTTGTATATCGCACAACTCTGGCTGCTATTTTCAGGACACGAAACATTAGACGACCAATTTAGAGCCCACCAGACTGCAAGTCCGCAATCCAAAAAATTCGCTAAGTTTATCGCGCAACTGTGAGTGTTATTTGCAGGACACGGAACATTAGAAGCACAATTTAGAGCCCACAAGTCCGCGATCCAATAGAAGTGCAATGTTGAGCCATCCAGCCCGCAAGTCCACTTGTCAATTTGTATATCGCGCAGTATGGGTGTTATTTGCAGGACATGGAACATTGGAGGCCTAATTTACAGCCCGCAAGTCCATGATCCAAAAAGTGGCTAAGTATAGAATAAGGGATCTGTACATATTTAGTATGTATTGCTCATTTCTGGGAGCCCGCCAACCCTGGAGTCTGTCTGTCAATTTGTATATCATGGAAAACGGTATAAGTACAATGTTGAGCCGGATAGCCCACAAGTTCACTTGTCAATTTGTATATCGCGGAGTTGTGGGTGCTATTTGTAAGGAACGGAACAATAGAGGCTCGTTTTTTAGCTTGCCAGCCCGAGAACCCGTGATCCAAAAAGTGTACATGCTCTATAAAATCTCTTCTAGCAAGTCCACTTGTCAATTTGTATCTCACGGAACATTGGGTGCTATTTGTAGGACACAGAACAATAGAGGCCTATTTTTTTACCCCGCCAGCTCGAGAACCTGCGATCCACAAAGTGGCCAAGTATGGAATGTGATATTCATACATGCTCTATAAAATATCATGTCCATACTTTATAATTTTACATATTTAGTTTTTTCTGGTTTGTACACATACTGGTCTGGTCACCACACAGTTGGTGTTGCACATGAATTATGAAATATGCACTACGAGTCCGACCAAGCCCTTTCATTTCCTGAGCCAATTTTATTCCCACGGGTTCCCCGCTACATGTTATCGAACTCTCGTTCCTCGTGTTCCGAGTGTACATCTTGCATCCAAAACTTGGTAGTCCATGTCTATGCTCATGGGTTCCCAAACGACGGAGTGGCAGATTTCAAGTCTATCTAATCTTGCACCCAAAACTTCGGTGATCTACAATTGGACCCGGACTCGAAGCTTGCGACTCATTTGCTAATTTTCTTTAATTAAATTGTATAATATCAATATTTATTATTAATAATTTAGTACTTGAAAATAATGTTTTTAGATAATGTTAGCTATATAACATATATGTTATATGTTATACATGTAGATGATCGCAATCTTGAACCCGCCAGTCCTGGAGTCTGTCTCTCAATTTGTATATCATGGAAATCCCAGTGCTGCGTGGAGGACACGGAAAAATAGAAGTGCAATGTTGAGCGAGCCATCCCGAAGTCCGCATGTCAATTTGTATATCGCGGAAGTCTGGGTGCTATTTGTAGGACATGGAACAATAGAGGCCCAATTTTTAGCCCACCAGCCCGAGAACCCACAATCCAAAAAGTGGCTAAGTATGGAATGAGGGATCTGTACATTCTCTATAAAATCTGATATCCATACTTTATAAAAGTACATATTTAGTATGGATTACTCATTCCTCGAAAAATTTCTAGGTCTGTAACTAGCGGATACATGTGTTCAGATTTCCACTTACTTTTATATCGCTAGCCCGACCGTATGCTTGCCCGTTTCATATTGTACATATTACATGTAATATGTATTACTTAGTACATGTAATGTGGAATACATATTCAATTTTGAGCCCGCTAATTGTGGAGTCCGTCTGTCAATTTGTATATCACGGAACTCCGAGTAATGTTTGGAAGACACGGACTAATAGAAGTGCAATGTTGAGAAAGCCAGGCCAGAAATCCGCTTCTCAATTTGTATATTGTGCAACTTTGGGTGATGTTTGCAATGCATGGAACAATATAGCCCCAATTTTGAGTCCGCCAGCCCGAGAACCCGCGATCCAAAAATTGGATATTTAGAGCCCGCCAGCCCAATAACCTGCGATACATATTACATGTAATGTGTAATACATATTCAATATTGAGTCCGCCAGTCCTAGAGTCCGTCTTTGGATTCGTATATCACAGAAATCTGAATGTTGTTTGGAGGACATGGGACAATAGAAGTGCAGTGTTAAGCCAACTAGCCCGCTCGCAAGTTTGTGATCCAAAAAAGTGGCTAAGTATGGAATAAGGGATATGTACATGATCTATAAAATCTCATGTCCATATTTTATAAAAGTACATGTTTAGTATGTATTTCTCCTTTCTCAGAGCCCGCCAGCGTTGGAACCCCCCAGCTCGAGAACCCGCGATCCAAAAACTCTACATGCTCTATAAAATCTCAGCCAGCCCGCAAGTCCACCTGTTAATTTGTATATCACAGAACTCTGGGTACTATTTGTAGGAAATAAAACAATACAGGCCTATTTTTTAGCTCACCAGCCTGAGAACCCGTAATCCACAAAGTGGCCAAGTATGGAATGCGATACACATACTGGTTTGGTCACGACACAGTTGGTGTTGCACATGAATTATGAAATATGCACCAGGAGTCTGACCGAGCGCTTTCATTTCCTTAGCCAATTTTATGCCTGTGAGTTCCCCGCTACGCGTTATCGAACTCTTATTCCCCATGTTCCGAGTGTACATATTGCATCCAAAACTTAGGTAATACATGTCTATGCTCGCGGGTTCCCAGAAGACGGAGTGTCAGATTTCATGTCCATCTATATGTCTGCATCACGAGTCCAACCGACTGCTATTCATTTTCATAGTTTGTGAATTTTATGGCCGCGGATTCCTTTGTGGGAGCCATCCATCTCTCATGCCCCGTGTGTGCGGTATACATTTTTCCGCCCGAAACTTCAGTGATCTACAATTGGACCCGGACTCGAAGCTTGCGACTCATTTCATCACTTTGTTTAATTAAATTGTCGAATATCACTATTTAATATTAATAATTTAGTACTTGAAAATAATGTTTTTAGATAATGTTAGCTATATAGCATATATGTTGTATGTTATACATGTAAACAATCGCAATCTTGAACCCGCCAGTCCTGGAGTCTGCCTGTCAATTTGTATATCGTGGAACTCTGGGTGTTATTTGTAGGACATAGAACAATAGAGGCCCAATTTTGAACCCACCAGCCCGAGAACCCGCGATCGAAAAAGTGGTGACCCATACATACTTTATAAAGGTGCATATTTAGTTTTCCTTGATTTGTACACATACTGCTCTGGTCACCACACAGTTGGTGTTGCACGTGAATTATGAAATATACACGACGAGTCCGACCAAGTGCTTTCGTTTCCTTAGCCAATTTTATGGTCGTGGGTTCCCTATTGCGCCTTATCGAACTCTCATTCCCCCTATTCCGAGTGTACTTCTTCCATCCAAAACTTGGGTAATCCATGTCTATGGTCGGGGATTCCTAGAAAGTGGAGTGGCAGCTTTCATGTCCATCTATATCTCTACATCGTAAGTCCAACCGACCACGATTCCTTTTCATAGTTCGCAAATTTTATGGTCGTGGGTTCCTTTGTCAGTGCCATCTAGCTCTCATGCCCCATGGGTGAGGTATACATCATGTTCCTGAAACTTAGGTTATCTACAATTGGACCCGAACTCAAAGCTTGCGACTCATTTGATAATTTTGTTTAATTAAATTGTATAATATCAATATTTAATATTCATGTTTTAGTACTTGAAAATAATGTTTTTAGATAATGTTAGATATATAACATATATGTTATATGTTATATGTTATACATGTAGACAATCACAATATTGAGCCTGTCAGTCCTGGAGTCCTCTGTCAATTTGTATATCATGGAACTATGCCTACTATTTGCAGGACACAGAATAATAGAGACCCAATTTTGAGCACATCAGCCCGAGAACCCATGATCCAAAAAGTGTCTTAAGTATGGAAGTTTTCCTATCAATTTGTATATCCAGGAACTCTGAATGTTGTTTGGAGGACACAGACCAATACAAGTGCAATGTCCAGCCAGCCAATTACATTGTGAAATATCAAAATTTGTATATCGCGGAACTCTAATCCATAAACAATCGCCATCTTGGGCCCAACAACCCTGCAGTCTATCTGTCAGTTTGTATATCGTGGAAATCTGAGTACTATTTGGAGGACATGGAACAATAAAAGTGCAATGTTCAGCCCGCAAGTCTGCTTCTTAATTTGTATATTGCAGAAGTCTGGGTACTATTTGTAAGGCACGAAGCAATAGAGGCCCAATTTTGAGCCCGCGATCCTAAGAACCCATGATCGAAAGACTATACATGCTTCTCTTCGCTATGCTCTCTGAAAGCCTACAAAATCACACTTTCCATACTTAGCCACTTTTCCGTAATTCCGCAAATATACAAACCGTTCGTTGAACTGCACCATCATGCCCTCTTACATTTTACGTGTTTTGCAGTAAAAAATTCTGACTCATGCAGTTTCACCGTTGGACACTCACCTGTCCTTACTATCTCCTGTAAACTTATTTTGAAGCTCGTCCGACCGATTTTCAGACTTGGCCATTCCTTCCTTGCTTGCTCTTCCTCGTCTCTGTCACCTTCGCACGTGTCTATAATAAAAAATAATGTTTATATATATATGTCTTGTTTCTAAATCTTTAATTCTAACATCTCATCATGCAGGCACCGTCTAAATTGTCATTGATGGATGCAAGGCTCGAGAAGATCTGCCATTAATGCGCACTAAACCAATATTTGCGGAGGATTTTGTTATCCCTTCCCAATGTTAATTTCAAATACGATGGAATGTCATTTGCACGTCGTCAGCTTGGTTCCTTCATGAAACCTCCAATCCTTAAATTTTCTTCGTTGTAACTGCCACCTTTGCACTTCTAAGTATGCAATAATTAAGCTTTACTTCTAATAGCTCACCATACAACACGCATAGAGATTGTCATTAATGAGCGAAGAGATCGAAGAGATTTTCCATTCACACACATTGAACCAACATTTCCGGGGGGTTATATTATCCCCTCCATTTTTTCATTTCAACCAGCATCTGGAGAAAACCGACGTTTTCATAAACTACTGGCAGCAGCTCCACAACAGTTATGTAGAGATACAGTGAACATATTCGTCCCTGAGGACTAGAACCACCATGGTAACAAAGCATCGCTCCAATGGCCTGCCACAGTAACAAAGAAACCCAAAGTTCTTCAAATAGACGAGATTCATCCTAAAATTGATAGTTCTCACAAGCTTCCCCTGCAGAAGAAGAGAAAAATAATTGCAGGGGAGGCGGAGGAGCCCGAAATTTAGAGTGAAAACATGGATCTTAACGTTGATCTGGATAGCATATTCTACAACCTTGATCAACCAGGAGACGTGATTCACCATAGCTACCCAATGGACATAGTTGATACCGAAATTTTTTACGAAGATGAATCCTTCGTATTCCAGAGTGTTGTTTTTGAAAGCGAATCTAAAAAATTAATTATTGAAAAAAGAGATGTAAAAAATAAGAAAAGAAAACATCGTTCAGAACTTGACCTTGCCAATATGCAGGCGTCCAAAAATATTTGAACTTCACATGGCAACCGAAGATGCTCTTCATGATTCCAATGGAGTTATTGAGGCCGAGAATGCCAGACTAAAGGACCGGATCAAGGAATTAGAGGAAGCTTTGTTTCCTATTCCATTGCTTGGTAGTTCTTTGGCAATAGCCATGCCTGTGACTCCCTGCACCCCTGCAGCAAACCTAAAAGGCTCCTCCAGTTTCCTCACATCATGTAGAGGATATGTGGAGACAAATATCAACAAAAGAATGGAACTAATTACCAAGGCCTGGGAAACATCACAAAATATGGATTCCCTGGGAAGCAGGGCACATAACTTGCTCGAACTTCTGCAGATGGATTTAAAAAATGAAGAAACTTTCTATTTGCACATGGTCATTCTTTTTGCCTTTCATGTCAACAACATGGCAGACACGACAAGAAGACAACATGATCTCCCCTCCAAAAAATAGCTCACTTAATTAGAAGCATGCTAGAAAGAGAAAGTGAAAAACATGTATCTCATCGTCCAATCATGTGAGCAAGCAATATCAAAGAAAGAAACATTATTCATAAAGCTCACCAAAACAGACTTAGCTGGAAGGACCAACGATTTCCAGGACCCTAGCTTAATAGTCAACTCGTTGTCGTTAACCAAGCAATCTTTCGATAAACAAGTTGATAATTTCAAGGCCTTGTCTTTAGAAAAATTTTACAGGATTCTTGAATATCATGAAGAACACGTGGACAACTAGCTAGTCCGCTATTCGGTACAGAGTGGAGACATTCATAATGCTCTGTGTAATCTTTCTATTGATCTAAGTGAATTAGAAAATGAATTTTTCAGCATTAAAATCCAGAATGACATCAATGTCACCCCCTTGAGAAGCTACATTGAAGAATTCATCGAAACGAACTTGAACCGGGTCGTCGACAAAATCCAACAGGAAAAGGCATCAGCAAGCAAATAGAAAAAATACTTATATGGAACATCACTATAAATCATTTGTTTATCAATCCAGTTATTCAAGCGGGTTCACGACGAAAACCAACAGGAAAAGACATCAGCAAGAAGATACCAAAAATACTTATGTGTACCATCATTGTAAATCTATATTGATAGTCATTTGTTTATCAAGCCAGTTATTCCACATTTTCTGAATAGAAATCTATAGCTAAAGACCGATATCTTCCCATTTCTACTTTTCAGGTATTACACTCTACCGTCTCCCACTTCTTCTTTCCACATTTCTATTTTTTGTACATATTTCTCTTATGGTCCGCGGGAGCCCCAATCCCAGTCTATATGACAAACACATTTAAATTTCCAGAAATATGTAACAAACTATTATTTTTTCATATATTCCAAATAAAACTATTCTTTTGTTTCCTTATATATTTATGTGCTCCTAGATTTTTATCTTCAACTATGTTGAATGTCAAGACATTCTGTTTATTTTATTTCATTTCTCTTTTTTTTTCTGATGCATATCTTTTTCTT
>JASDQU010309691.1:43070-63925 GCA_032191745.1 Picea mariana
TCTTGCATCCTTACCACATGTCCTTCATACTGCTTTCCACATCTACGCTGCAATTTCAAGGCCCAAGTCCAATTGTGTCATTACATCAACATGAGGCCCTTAAAATTCAAATAGTCTGCTTGTCAATTTGTATATTGCGGAACTCTGGGTGCTATTTGTAGGGCACAGAATAATAGAGACCCAATTTTGAGCCCGCCAGCCCGAGAAACTACGATTCAAAAACTGGTTAAGTATGGAATGATGGCTCTGTGCATGCTCTATAAAATCTCATGCCCATACTTTATAAAAGTACATATTTGGTATGTATAAAAGTAAATATCTAATTTATAAAAGTACATATTTTGTATGTATAATTTATGGTGTCCATGAACCTATAATTTGATCAATTTCAATTTCTTTTGTGTCCAGGAGCCCTTGTTTTAAAGAAAACTAATTCGGGAATGCGAATTTTTTTGTGTTTTTTTCAACGAACCTATGTAACAAACGTTACTACTATTCTATTGTATGCTAAATTTTTTGTGTCCAAGAACCTTTTTAATGTATTACTATTATACACTATTTTTTTTTTGTCTAGGCTCATTTTCAATCTTTTAGAATAAAATAGATGGGACATTGTGAATGGATTGGCATACTCTCGGGTTCACATTTATAGTTGGAAGACTTTGAGGTTCACATTTATAGTCATGCTTATGTATCATGAGTCCGACCCAGGCACGGCAACATGAGATTTAGTAATTTATAGAATATTATAACATTGTACAAAGATTTATAGTAATTTATATAATGTTATAACACTTTTTACTTAAAAAATAGTATAAACAATTATTTAAATTTTATTCAATATTATTTTTAATGTTTTTAAATGTAAATTTTGATTTTGTTTATGATAATAAAGGTGTGTACCTAAAAATTGATCCTTCTTGACTCTAGAGTTAAAATGGATATATACTTGTATATATTATTTTATATTAATATTAATAAATAAACTATAAAGTAAAATCAATGATATCTATCATATAATATTAATATTAAGTATCATATTCATTATTAATATGTGATAATGTTTTGTTAAATTTCATTCAATTAATTATTCATATTTATTTTTATTTTTCATTTTTCATGTACATGTTCTGTGATATACATCTTGCACCCAACACTTCCGTCATATACATTTTGCACCCAACAATTATGTCATGTGTGTATAAAAAAAATAGTAAAATAAAATAGATGTGGGTTGGCAGCAACATGAGATTTACTAATTTATAGAATATTATAACATTGTATCAAGATTTATAGTAATTTATATAATGATATAACACTTTTTACTTAAAGTATAATATAAACAATTATTTAAATTTTATTCAATATTATTTTTAATGTTTTTAAGTGTAAATTTGAAATTTTGGAATTTTGATTTTGTTTATGATAACAAAGGTTTGTACCTAGAAATTGATCCTTCTTGACTTTAGAGATTAAATGGATATATATACTTGTATATACTATTTTATATTAATATTAATAAATAAACTATAAAGTAAATTGAATGATATACATATCATATAATATTAATATTAAATATCGTATTCATTATTAATATGTGATCATGTTTTGTTAAATTTTATTTAATTAATTCTCCATATTTATTTTTATTTTTCATTTTTCATGTCGAGTGTTCCATGATATACATCTTGCACCCAACACTTCTGTCATATACATTTTTCACCCAACAATTCTCTGATACACATTTTGCACCCAGCACTTGCATATACATTTTGCACCCAACAATTCCGTCATATACATATAGTAATGCTTATGTATCACAAGTCCAACAGACCATTTATAGTCATGCATTTATAGTAATGCGTATGTATGTCCCAAAGACAGCAACATGAGATTTAGTAATTTATAGAATATTATAACATTGTACCAAGATTTATAGTAATTTATATAATGATATCACAATTTTTACTTAAAGAATAGTATAAACAATTATTTAAATTTTATTCAATATTTTTTTTAATGTTTTTAAATGTAAATTTGTATTTTGATTTTGTTTATGATAATAAAGGTTTCTACCTAGAAATTGATTCTTCTTGACTCTAGAGTTAAAATACATATATACTTGAATACACTATTTTATATTAATATTAATAAATAAACTATAAAGTAAAAGCAATGATATATATCCTATAATATTAATATTAAGTATCATATTCATTATAAATAAGTGATAATGTTTTGTTAAATTTTATTCAATTAATTATTCATATTTATTTTTATTTTTCATTTTTCATGTAAGGCATGTTCAGTGATATACATCTTGAACCCAACACTTCCCTCATATACATTTTGTATTGAACAATTATGTCATGTGTTTATAAAATTATAGTAGAATAAAATAGATGGGGGTTGGCTAACTAGTCATGCTTATGTATATGAGATTTAGTAATTAATAGAATATTATAACAGTGTACCAAGATTTATAGTAATTTTTATAATGCTATAACACTTTTTTATTTAAACAATTATTTAAATTTTATTCAATATTATTTTTATGTTTTTAAATGTAAATTTGAAATTTTGGAATTTTGATTTTGTTTATGATAATAAAGGTTTGTACCTAAAAATTGATCCTTCTTGACTTTAGAGTTAAAATGGATATATACTTATATATACTATTTTATATTAATATTAATAAATAAACTTTAAAGTAAAATTAAAGATATCTATCCTATAATATTAATATTAAATATCTTATTCATTATTAATATGTGATAATGTTTTGTTAAATTTTATTCAATTAATTATTCATATACACCTATAAAAATATAGTCGAATAAAATAAATGTGAGTAATTTATAGAATATTATAACATTGTACCAAGATTTATAGTAATTTATATAATGCTATAACACTTTTTACTTAAATAATAATATAAACAATTATTTAAATTTATATAATGTTATAACACTTTTTACTCAAAGAATAGTATAAACAATTATTTAAATTTTATTCAATATTATTTTTAATGTTTTTAAATGTAAATTTGGAATTTTGAAATTTTGATTTTGTTATGATAATAAAGGTTTGTACCTAGAAATTGATCATTCTTGACTCTAGAGTTAAAATGGATATATATTAATATTAAATAGCTTATTCATTATTAATATGTTTTGTTAAATTTTATTTAATTAATTATTCATATTTATTTTTATTTTTCATTTTTCATGTCTCTGGGTGATATACATATTGCACCCAACACTTATGTCATATACATTTTGCACCCAACAATAGATGTGACAGAGTGAGCAGGTTGGGGGACTCGTTGTTATGTATCACTAGTCCTACAGCAACATGAGATTTAGTAATTTATAGAATATTATAACCTTGTACCAAGATTTATAGTAATTTATATAATGTTATAACATTTTTTACTTAAAGAATAGTATAAATAATTATTTAAATTTTATTCAATATTATTTTTAATGTTTTTAAATGTAAATTTGGAATTTTGGAATTTTGAATTTGTTTATGATAATAAATGTTTGTACCTAGAAATTGATCATGGTTGACTATAGAGTTAAAATCAATATATATTTGTATATACTATTTTATATTAATATTAATAAATAAACTATAAAGTAAAATTAATGATATCTATCATATAATATTAATATTAAATATAGTATTCATTATTAATATGTGATAATGTTTTGTTAAATTTTATTCAATTAATTATTCATATTTATTTTTATTTTTCATTTTTCATGTCCAGCTTGTTCTGTGATATACATCTTGCACCCAACACTTTCGTCATATACATTTTGCACCCAACAATTATGTGATACACATTTTGCAGACAACACTTCATTCATTTGCAATTCGACCTGGCCCAATTAGGTAAACATTTAAGGTTGTTAGAACCGTCCAAGGGCCTCTTTACAAAGGTTAAGTACTTAATAATAATAAATAATAATAATAATAATAACAATAGTACAACAAACATAAAAACATTTATAATTAACAAAACTTATGATAAATTAGCAGAAAATGTGAAGACAAACATTCAAACTAGTGCTAGCATTAATCCACCTTCGAGCAATGCATAAGAAAATATATGATTCAGAAAGACCGTATATGATCAAAAACTTTGGATATGCTAACATATAAAACATTGGGAATAGGGAAGCTGGCAATAAGACCTTCAATCTGTTATCCAATCAGATCATGGCATATATGGTATTTTCATTATATAAAAATCAATGTTTTTAGTTCCTTAGTTCTAACAATAGATATTATGCAAATATTTGTGGTCAAAGGACAAACTAATATGAAGTCAACGAATTATCGATCGCTATAGTCCCTCTACGCCTTTGGCAGGGACTGATAAGCTTTCCTTTTAATTAATTTGGTTGAATGTTAATAAAAATAAATGAATGCCAATTGCTCCAAATGCCTGATCACAACAATAAATCTCATCTTTTAGCACCACAATTTAGCACCACTTATATTATCTCGTCTTAAAGTGGTAGTATTAGCACCACCTATATGGTGTATTAAAGTTTTGGTATTAACACCACACCTCCACATAACATTATGGCCTTGGATTTTTATTACTACATAAAAAATAAGCTTTCCTCTTAATTAATTTGGGGCAATCTTAATGAAAATAAATAAATGTATATTTCTCTAAGTATTTAGTCACAACAAGAAAACCCTAAAGTGGCCAAATTAACATCACACTTCTGGATAACATTACAACTATTAGTCACAACAAGAATTTATCCTAGAAAGTGGTTGTTTTAACATCAGATAACAATATGGTCTTATAGTGGATTTTTACTACTAAATGAAAGTAAATATGTTTTCCTCTTAGTTAATTTGACTCAATGTTAATGAAAATAAATAAATGTTTATTTCTCACTACTACATATGGGCGGAAAAATCGACACTGTACTCCGACAATACGGATAAAATCGATCATACTGTCATATTTTACTTGCATTTTTTGTATTTTTTTTTTAAATCCCCAACGTTCATTGAATATTCGACGAAAGAGACTATCGTCGAATACCTGATGGTTGACCAGGTCAACGATCGTTGGATATTCGACGGTTGACCATGTCAATGATGTATGTACTAATGTTTGATGAAGCTAATATTTTTGTTCATTAAACGTCTCTTTGGTCAACATCCATTGGAAGTCCGATGAAAGTGTGATACATAATTAAAAAAGTTTGAAATATTAAAGGCGTTTGACATTGTTTCTATACTAACGACAGTTTGTAGAGGTTATAAGGGATGTTTTTAGGTCAGAATACAACATTTTTTTATTTTGTTAATTGCATTACAAATAGTTAAACTATTGAAGTTGTTTTTTGAAGATAATCTCACTAAAAGTTTGGTAAGGAAAAATGTTACATAACATTCCTCCAGGAGGACAAAGCCGAGACTTGAGATCTGCATTGGTCGAGGCTTTGGGTGATCGAAAATCTTATTTCCCTTGTAAAAAATGCAGGGGCTTTAATAGAAGGAGGATTTTAATAAAAAAAACTAAAAAACATTGTAGTAAGTATGGACACTTTGAAGGCAGACATGAATATCGTCCCTTGGTAAGTTATTCGTTATATGTTTTTATATTGTAGATTGTTTTTTATACGTTTATATGTTAAATGTAGAAGAAAAATTATGTATTATTTTTTCTTTATGGATATATTCTACATACATATGAACAAATTGAGAGTAATTTAAGAAGAGAAGAACTAGACATAAGATGTAGATTTTAATTAGGTTTTAGGGTATGGTTTATTGGTTAAGGGGTTTAAGGTTTTGGGGTACATGGTAAGGGGTTAGGAGTTGATATTTAGTGGTTTAAGGGTTAATAAGGCCATATTAGGGCTTAGTGTTTAAGGGGTTAGGGGTTAATATGTAGTGGTTTAAGGGTTAATAAGGCCATATTAGGGCCTAGTGGTTAAGGGGTTAGGAGTTAAGGTAGGTTTATGGGTTTTAGGTCCTAGTTGGATTTAGAGGTTAATGGGGTGTTAGGGAGTAGGGGTTAGAGGTTTAGGGTTAGGGATTAAGGGGTTAGGTTGGGTTAGAGGTTTTTAAACAAAAATCACTAATGGAAAGTGGATATGCTAGACTGGCTAAATGCCATATTTGTCAGGAAGAGGACAATAAAGGAAATATGGAGATTTCATGTTCATGTTCTGGCACCTTGAAGGTACAGGGTTGAGGGGGATGGATAAGGGTGGTTTATATTTTGTAATATTTGTTGAATGAATGGTTTATGTGTTTCAAGTATGTATTTTATCATTAACTTTTTGATTCAAAACATATTATTTTTCGCTCCACAGTATGCTCATGAAAAGAAATGCATCGAATGTTAGTCCCAACAAAAAGGATATTCCATATGTGAATTGTGCTATTAGGTTTCATGACTTTTTATTTGTCTATTTTTGTATTAATCAACATTACAAAATATATATTCTTGCTATCGCTATTATCCTCCACTAATATTATGAATTGGAAATGCAGGCATAATTATTTTTTCCTTCATCCAATTTAGTCTTAGAGCTTAATTAAAAAAGTAGCATACAGTTATTTTAATTGTTTTACTTGCATAGGGATCTGCTTGAGAAATATTTGCAGAGTTGTTAATTCCTCTTTTGATATTGGTATCAACGCTCTGTTTGAAAATTATTTGTAGAGTTTCTATTTCCTCTTTTTTTATTGGTAATTGTTTCATTTTTATAAGTTTTGAAGATCGGTTCCAGTTTCTAGTAATGTCAACATTGCTCGGCACCGCTTGGTCCTGCAACATGTAGAAACACAAGAACATTACAAATTTGAGGATGACAGAAAATAAAGAAATCACAATGGTGAATTTATCAAATGTGACACACACCTGTGTATGCGGAACACCGAATGAGCAAATGACCTCTACCCCTGTATTGGTGATGGAGATAAAATTCAATGCATTTATCGACGTAGAGGGTGTGTTATAAAAGCGTAGAAACTATAGAACATCATGCAATAAAATAATGAAGTAAATACACATAATACTATATAAATATGTAAAAATGAAGAACATAGAGATGGTTAAGATACTAACCTCCTCCATGAAGTTCTGGTGTCCACTAGCCTCCACAGGCCCATAACAAGTATGCCTGCAACTCGATCATCTTTGAGGCTCAAATGAACGACTTCTCTTTCCATGTTCTCTCTCCTCGTTGCACTTTTCTCTAGGGGTTGAAAGTCTGACCCCTCTGTCAATGTCACCAACAGGCACCTCCTGTCGAGATAGTATAACAAAACTACCATGTTGCACTAGAATCCAAGTCAAGGATGATAGAGCTATATGTACTTGTTTCAAGATCTCTGCAATGGGATGATGATGGGCAGGGGGTTTAGGCCTTCTCCTAGGGGGACAAGGACCTAACATGGGATCACACTTGGCACACTATGAGTCCTGTGCAAACCCTCGACCCACCCCCTGGAAGTCACCAATGTTGAAGTAGTTCACATGGTGACCCAAAATAAATTATGCCCATAGTTTTCTCAAAAAATATAAAGGAAACTCCCTATTATTGCAGGGAGTTTTATCAAATACCATGAACCACCTATCCATCTAGTTATAATTAAACTGCGAGTGGAGACACTAGTCCATACAAATGTGTTTCTTGTTGACATATGGTTGTTGTCTCGTTTGAGGATCAATAAAAAGAGACATCAATGATTGTTTTTAAATACCTAAGTCTTAAACTTGGTTTCTATCCAGTCCAGTCCTGTAAAACTCGAACATTCTGGCCCTATATTCAGAAATAGAAGTTAATTTCCCTTGGGAACTTGCAATGGACCTCACAATGACGTCCAATGAAGTGTTCAAGGACTCTTTGCTAGGTTCTGTTGTCCCCCTTAATTCATTTACAAGTGTTCTCAATGTGGTCAACCCCTCATCAATTTGTGTGTTTATTTTGGGTGGTTGTGGTGGGTTAGGGTTTTCCTCGCCTTGGTTTGCTTGTGGGCAATTTGCATTGTCTCTAGGTTCCATCTTAATAATATATGTTTCAATTTAATAAGAAAATTTAATAAGTGCACTTATGACAAAGGTATTAAAAACAACAATTTCATTTGAGGATACTAGAGGAAAGAAAGATTAGAAACAACCCATAATGTAGAATATGATGCAATGATGAAGAACCAAACATGGGAGCTTGTGTCATGTCCTAAATGAATAAATGTCATAGGGTTCCAAATGGGTGTATAAGACAAAATTTAATTCGAATGTGGCCATAGAGAAATTCAAATAAAAAATGAATACTATTCAAATAATTATTTATCTTGCTTCAAGTCTTAGTTGACATATTCATCAAATATATGTTAAGAATATGTTTTTCATTGGGAATATCCATGAATAAATATATATGAACCAATCCCTTGGTTTAGTGGATAAAAAAATCCTCACTTTTTTTACATGTTGAAAACAATCTAAATTTTCATGCTAACATAAAAAATCAAGCATACCTAGCTTGATTTGGTGGTAAGATCATGTGATTTATTCCTCCTCTACTCCTCTTCACTTTCTCAATCAAAGAAAAATGCAAGGCGCGGTGTGAAAATTGGAAAAAATCATGCTTGCGATCACTTAAAACAGGGCACAATAGGAACGTGTGTGCGTTCCTAGGAATGTGCACGTGTCCTTAGGAACGTGCGCGTGTTCTTAGGAACACACACATGTTCCTACCAATGTGCCTATGTGGCATGTTGAGTAGAGGTTCAGGATTTTCCAAACCTCTGACTTCATGAACACACACGTGTTCTTGCGAGTGCATGTTCCTGCTCATCCCCCTTGCCACTTTTTAGTCCACCAACTTCGTGCACTCACTTGAATTCTTCTAGATCTCTACAACTTAGTGAAATCCAAGTCTATTATGAGTTCTCAAGCTCATATCATGAGATAAAAAAATTACCCGGCATTAATGTCCTCGTAACTCATCAATTCTAGAAGGTGACAAGGGTGATTATGGGTTGCAGTGATGTAGCTTGTGACTAATCATGTGATGTCAGTGATGCAACCCACAACCGATCACATTATTCTAAGAAATCAGAACGCAACCTCCCTCAAAAAATGTGAAATCCAAGGCAGAAGAGAGTGTCTCAACATGATAGTGTGTAACGTACCCATCCTCCCAACTGGGTCCCATTACCACCTTGTAACGTTCCCTGTTACTAGCACTTACAAAATGATTTGATACTAATATGTAACGTACCCAACTTACTATTGAGAAACTCTACTCCAAAATCTAGTGCACAAATTCTGCTCTATAACATTGGTCTACACATAAATACTTGAAGTAACACGCTTGACCCCAAGTTCGGTCTCACCACACAAACTTTCCTCTTCTAAAACAACTTATAATAGTGGAAGTAACAAAATATAATTATGTTCACAAGCATGTTCATCACACAACATTATTGTGCGTGTATTCCACTATGAACATGTGATCACTGCTGCGCGCGCAACCATTATGGCATCACACACAAATTATGTTCTCTTTGTGCATGCATATTGCTTCCTTGTGCACACAAGAAAATCCTTCCTCTTGTGTGCACAAAGTATTTCCTTGCATGCACGACCATTCTAAACTCACCTCAAAGACTCATGACCATTATTATAAGGTTAACTTAACAAGAATAATAACAATTTTCATACTCAGCATGTACTGCTACAAGTACTGAATATCAACACCACGCTTACATGTGCAAGCAACATTATACAGAATAAAAACAATTACTTATATGCAACATCATACAATAATTAAACCCATATTAGACATAGATAATTAAGCACACGAAAAATGATACAGGAACATAAAGGACACTTATCTTTTATGAAAATTCACCAATTGCGTGCAGAACTCAGACGTTACTCCCAACCATAGACTTTGTTTCTCATAAAATTTCAGTTATAGGTCACCCCTGATGTTGGAACAGATATTGAATTTTTCTCAGTGATGGTTTAGATCTCTTCAGAAGGTATTAGGGTCATGACCAACTGTCAGATCTCAAAAAGGTACGGGGAGGTTACACCTTGAAATCCTTTGGATTTCGTATATTCGCAAGTTTTCGTTCGCTAGGGAAGCAAATCTTCGAAGTCACGAAACCTAAAATCCATATGGACCGTGGATCCATCCAGAGGGAGTGAGACCATCACAGTCTGTTGACTACAGGAAAGTTACACAGTCGTTAGTCATGAGTTCCTTTGGGGATTTGCGAATCGGAGTATCGAGGAGTCAAAAATACCAAGGTCTAAAGTCACGAAACACGAAGAGATCATCATCGTTGGTTGTCGGAGGGGGAGTGAACCTTCGATGAGTTTCTGTGTAACTCCGTCAGTTTGGGGTTTGTGTGGAAAGAAATCAGTTGCATGCTAGACAGCCAAAACCCGAAGTTGTGAAGCGCCTGGAGGCTTAGCCCCAGGCCATAGCTCAAGGTCGTGTGAAGGAGCGAGAATATCGGAAAGGGGATAGCGCCCAGAAATTCAGGCTTTACTCCACTCAACCTCCCTTCCCCTGAAGCCCGAAGTCAAGGTTCCTCGCACTAATTTTCGTCTTGCTCATAGTTCCGAGCACCATGTTTCGCTTCGGAGATTTTGACCGCCGGAGGAATTTCAATTGCCCATCCTCCCTTCCCTCGAATCCTGAAGTCTTAAAGTTGGGGTTCCAATCACATGTATCAAATGCCGATGGGTGAGGGTTCTGGCCGCCAAATAAAAATGCCTCTGTCAAAAAACAAAAAGGGCAGAAGTCAAGCTTTTGAATATTTGCACGCAGGTGGAAAATGAACAGATGATAGAAATAGATGAGAAGGACAAGCCTTGGTGCATGTTTCTTCATGATTAACACTTCAGTCTGGAAATATTATCATTGTTAATTGCAGGCTTTTCCATCAGTTTCGTTTATAACAGAATCTGAGTGCCAATGATCATGGTAACTATAATACATATATGAGCAAAAGATATTAAATGTATCTGGGAGAAAACGAAGAGTCAGGAAAAGCGCTAGCACAAGTAATTGAGAATCAATAACGCATGCAGACGTTGTGGGTAATCCAAAGGTTTTTCAATAGAGACAAATTTTGTATAAAGAGATAGATCGCAGATTCATAGAAAAAGGGGGGACAGCCCGGGAGCCTTTTAGGATGGGACATGTAATGTAATATTTTCAATAATACTTAACAGAAGCAAAGAGATTTTACACCTCGTTATGTTAGATTATGTCTTCTTCTTGTGTTATTGTTTCTGAATTTTTCATTTCTTTTCTTTCCTCCTTCCATTCATTAATTCAGCTTGTAACGGTTACAATTCAGTGAGACTTTTGTTGTGACTAATTAATAGCATTCTTTCAAGTGCAATTTTTCCTCTTTTTTGTTGTGACTATAACAATACCTGCATCTTAATTGTTTTGCCTTATTTACAAGTTTTATTTGTTCATATCTTTTTCTTTGTCTTGCTGTGAGTGAGACAAGACCTATGTCTAGATATTTGAAGTTTGGTGTTATTTCTTCTACTGAAAGGAAGACCAGATTTATCGGAATTGGATACCTGGCTTTTTCTTCCAGTTTTGTCTATATCCTATCTTCTATCCACCCTCATAATTTTTAAAATGAATTTAGCAGATGAGGTCATGCCTCTTTATTTCTGATTTTTCATGATTGAAAAGCTCTCTCAGACCTAGTTCTAGAAGCCTCCAATAACTGATCAATCACCCATTATTATCTTTTTCAAAATGTGCTAAGGCTTGGCTCTATTACAGCCTAGAGTTAACTCTTGTGACAACATTTTCTGGCGCCGATGTCGGGTACGGAGAAACGAAGTTATCTTCCCTGGGAGACGACAAAGATTATATCTTTTCCTTGATGGTGAACAAGGGACAGGCATTCAATTGGCTGTGATCATTCACCTGGTGACTCCTTGGTTCAAAGACTCTACATGATTCACTGGTGACTCCACTGGTTTCAAAATGTCAAATTCGTTCACTGCTCGGATTGTTGTGAGGTTTGCTCCTTTGGACTTTACAAATTTTTATGATTTTCCAAACATTGTTCCAGACGTTAAAATTTGGCAAGATGTCCTTCCTAAGTTTGGAGGATATGTGGACGAAAATCCTGCTCAACACTTGTTTGAATTTCACAAGCTCATGGATGAATTGAATGTACATCATGAATATGTCGTCATGAAACTATTTATGTTTTCATTGGAAAGAGATGCTAGACTCTGGTATAAATATTTACCCCATTCCAACATTCCTTCATTGAAATATTTCCACTTAGCTTTTCATCAACATTGTAAGAGGATCTATTTAGCTGAACTCCTTTTTCAAGATTGTTGCAATATGGAATTCATAAAACCAAAAGATCAAACAAATTCTCTTGAAGAGGAGGAAGAAATATCAGAAATTTCTCAAATTGATAAAGATGATTAGCATGAGGAAGAGTTTGTTGATAAAGTAGTAGAATATGATAGCTCTTGCGATCATATTCAAGAAGAAGATCAAACCAAACTCCATGAAGATAAAGCGGAAAGATCATAAATCTTTCAAACCGATCACAACTTGATTTGTTGCAGTGATGGGGATGAAAATGTTTTTTTAGATGAAGAGATAGTTTCAAGCTCATTCATATATGACTCTATTTTTAATTCTGATGTTCAAGAGGAATACTTTCATAATGTGTTTTTTAATATTAATGATGTCGAAAATAGTTTAATTGTAAAACATGATGATGACATCGTTGGTATAGATCTTCATGAAGACCAACAACTCATGGAATGCCATATACAACCATTGTTTGTTGATATAGAACATAGTCATTATGCTATGGAAAAATCCCTTCCTTATCGGTTTCATGATCAAGTAAAGGCCCTGAAATATGACGAATTGTATGTTGCCAAAAATCCATTTCATAAAGAGTTTCAGGAGAATTGTATTCATCCAAATGTAATTGAGATTTCAGGTATGGTCATTGTTGTAAATCCTCATGAAAATCAATCTGTTGATATTCAGTCATATTTTCTAGATCCTCACAAAAAAGAAATTTCTGAAAGTCAATGTTTTGGAACTTTCTATGAGCAGCATGTTTATGACGAGTATCCAGAAGAGGAAGAGGAGCAGATTTATTCTTCATCACACACAAAAACCTATGACAATCCTCCTTTGTTTGATGAATATGATGAAAGTGTTTCTGAAGACGATGAGCAGCAAGAAAGTTTGGTTCAACACGAAAGCAATTAGCAGCATCATAAAAGAAATCAGCCTATGTATGATAGCTATCAAGAAGATCTTTGGAAAGAGTATGAAGGATATAATAATGGGTTACTAAAACAAATGATCTCTCCTCCATGTTTAGAAACTATTGAGCAATAGACCAGTAAGTTTCAGTGCGACATTTTTGCTCCAGAAGAAGAAAAAATCAGCAGTGGACAAAGTGTGCAACGATATTTCATACAGCTTGCCCAGTAGGAGGAAGTATGGATTAATTGAAAAAGTGGTGTATCTCTTCCCTTTTACAATCCAATAGCATCTTATATGGACTCAAAATGGGGCATTAAATTTTTTATTTCTGGCTTCTTGAGGTCTGAATTTCAAAACTGTAAGTACCTACTCCCAAGGTACGTTTTGAAATTTGCAGCTACTCCTATCGCTTTCATGCTTAAATATGGAAGTATATAATTAAGTTTGTTAGTCAGATATTCGCTTGGTTGATTTGGAAATTTTCCTATACTTGAACAAAGCAGTGATAGCAGTTAGAGTAGGTGATGTATATAAATAAGCTTGAATTCGAGCATTAGAGTTCAGTGGTAGTTTTCAATATGTCTCTAGTTCAATTTGGCATCCAGTGTGGTTTTGTTTTAAGGAATTACGACGCCATAACCCAAAGAATTCATAAGTGATTTTTGTTCAGAAAGATGCAAGTAAAAGGACAGGGTTCAGAGTTTGATAAGATTGATTTCAGGTCACCCAATGGATCAGGGCACATGGTCTACTGTTCTTGGCACTTTACAGGAAAGCACCATCCCTAGATGGAGCCTATGTTGGAACATATATTGAATTTTTCTCCGTGATGGTTGAGATCCCTTCAGAAGGTATCAGGGTCACGAACAACTGTCAGATCTCAAAAAGGTATGGGGAGTTTACACCTCGAAATCCTTCGGAATTCGTATATTCGCAAGTTTTTGTTCGCGAGGGAAGAAAATATTCGAAGTCATGAAACTAGAAATCCATATGGACCATGGATCCGTCTAGAGAGAGTGAGACTGTCACAGGCCGTCGAATCCGAGAAAGTTACACAGTCGTTAGTCGTGAGTTCCTTCGTGGATTTGCGAATCAAAGTATCGAGGAGTCAAAAATCCCAAGGTCTGAAGTCACGAAACGTGAAGAGATCATTATCATGTTGTTAGAGGGGGCGTGAACCATCGATGAGGTTCTAAGTAACTCTACCAGTTCGGAGTTCCCATGGAAAGAAATCAGTTGCATGCTAGACAACCAAAACTCGAAGTTGTGAAGCACCTAGAGCCTTAGCCCCAGGTCATATCTCGAGGTCGCGTGTGGGAGTGGGACTAGCGGAAAGGGACTAGTGCCCTGAAATTTAGGGCTTTACTCCACGTCACCTCCCTTTCCCCAAAGCCCGAAGGCTCAAAGCCCGAAGGCTCAAAGCCCGAAGGCCTGAAGTCAAGGTTCCTCGCACTAATTTTTGTCTTGCTCATAGTTCCGAGCACCATGTTTTGCTTCAAAGATTTTGACCACTAGAGGAATTTCAATAGCCCATACTCCCTTCCCCTGAAGCCCGAAGGCTCGAAGTCAGGGTTCCAATCACATGTATCAAATAGCGATGGGTAAGGGTTTCGGCTGCCAAACAAAAATGCCTCTGTCACAAAAAAAAAGGGCAGAAGGTGAGCTTCTAAATATTCGCACGCATGTGGTAAATGAACAGATGATAGAAATAGATGAGAAGTAAAATCATTGGTGCTTGTTTCGTCATGATTAACACTTCAGTCCGGAAATATTATCATTGTTAATTTCAGGCTTTTCCATCAGTTTCGTTCATAATGGAATCTGAGTTCCAATGATCATGGTAACTGTAATAAATATATGAACAAAAGATATTAAATGTATCCGGGCCAGGAGCAAACAAAGAGTCAGGCAAAGTGCCAACACAATTAATTGAGAATCAATAATGCATGCAAAGGTTGTGGGTAATCCAAATGTTTTTCAATAGAGACAAATTTTGTATAAAGAGATAGATTGCAGATTCATAGAAAAAGGGGGGATAGCCCGAGAGCCTTTTAGGCTGGGACATGTAATGTAGTCTTTTCAATAATACTTAACAGAAGAAAAGAGATTCTACACCTTGTTATGTTAGATTTTGTCTTCTTCCTGTGTTATTGTTTATGAAGTTTTCATTTCTTCTCTTTCCTCCTTCCATTCATTGATTCAGCTTGTAACGGTTGCAATTCAGTGAGACTTCTGTTGTGACTAATTAATAGCATTCTTTCAAGTGCATTTTTCCTCTGTTTTGTTGTGAGTAGAACAAGACATGCATCTTAATTTTTTTTCCTTATTTTCAAGTTTTATTTGTTCGTAGCTTTTCCTCTGTCTTGTTGTGAGTGAGACAAGACCTATGTCCATATATTTGAAGTTTGGTGTTATTTCTTTTACTGAAAGGAAGACCAGATTTATCAGAATTGGATACTTGGATTTTTCTTCCAGTTTTGTCTATATCCTATCTTTTATCCACCCTCATGATTTTTAAAATGAATTTAGCAGATGAGGTCATGCCTCTTTATTTCTAATTTTTCATGATTGAAAATCTCTCTCAGACCTAGTTCTAGAAGCCTCCAATAACTAATCAATCACCCATTATTATATTTTTTCAAAATGTGCTAAGGCTTGGCTCTATTACATCCTAGAGTCAACTCTTGCGACAACACCTGAGATGGGGCTTAAACTCCACCAAGGAAAAATAATTCATAATGCTAGGCTAAGGTCTAATAAACAATGAAATTGCTCAATCCAAGGTGCCTACTGATGCAACTAGTTTATAGTCTCTCATTCCCCACATGCTTGTCCCACCCCAAGAAGTGTGCCTCTTCTCTACTAAACAATCCTTTGGCTTCCCCATTTCCCTTCCATGGATTCATCAATAGGTCAGACATGGAGTCTTAGAGCTCTGTAACTAATGCCCAACGCACCAAGGAAAATTCCCAGCAAAACTCTCACCTAGAGAGAATGCTCACGGGCCTGACAACACACCTCTTCGTAAGAAAATATCTCACTTGGAGAAAATTCTCACGGTCCTGAAAACCCACCTCTTTAACATAAAATCTCTCACCTGGAGAGAATTCTCACGGGCATGAAAACTCGCCTCTTCAACAAAAAATCTCTCACCTGGAGAGAATGCTCATGGGCCTGACAACCTGCCTCTTCAACCACAAATTATTTTTTCCCAAGCACATGGTTATACAATGGCAGTCAGTTCTAGATTTCCCCAGAGGAGTGTTGGTTTGAATGCTCAAGGACTGAGATGAATGATTCCCCCCCACCCTTGAAATACACTGAGGCCAACAATATATATTGCATGCCTTAAACTAAACACTTGTTACCTTCAAAATTATCTTTAGCTACATGGTGACTTGTTTCCATCCCTCGGGAAATTAGGATAAATAATTATCCATAAATTACGCTTTTCATAAATATTAATAAAATATTCCCTTGGACTTAATCCCTCTTGGCTTAGCCCCCACTTTTCCCTTTTTGGTGGAGTTTATCCCCCCGTCTCTTTTCGTTCGATGGATCTATGTGAAACGATGTAATATTATTAATAAATTGAGTAAGATTACATTTTACAAGGATAGGTGCACTGGCCTATTTGCATCCTGTCTCACCAACCCCTTAACTACACAGGCTCTCTGGCCTCAAATACATATACATCCATATGTATGTATGTATGTATGTATGTATGTCTCAGTTCAATTTGCACTTCAAGGTAATCCCCGCACACTCACTCAAGTGCACGCAACACTGTGAAATGTGTGCACCCTTTCTTTGATAAGAATCTGCGTGCACTACTCAGGTGCGCACAAAAACCAAAACTTGGTGCCAACGAATGATCACCAACCTATATGTACATTTACATTTACAATTGGTACCAATGACTCACCAACCTATATGTACAATTACAAATGGGGTTCAGATTAGGGACGTTACATTCTCCTCCCCCTTATTTATGCATTGCCCTCGGTGCATTATATACACATGTACATACAAAATTTCAAAAGTATTATAAAATATGCAGATACTTATCCCACATATCATCCTCGTGCTCCCAAGGTGCATCCTCAAGACCGTACCAGGTCCATTGGACCTTTACTAGCTCCATGACTTGGAGTTGTTTGATTTTCCAGTCCAATATGCAAATCAGTCGCACTCGAAATTCGCCTCTTGGCTCCACCTGAATCACATTTCAATCAATGAGATGATTAGCATCAAGTATGTGTGTTTTGAGCAAAAATACATGGAAAAAATTATGAATACTCAAGGGTGAAGGAAATTCAATCATATATGCGACAGGACCAATCCTCTCTAGTATTTCAAATGGCCCATAGTAACGTGTTGCTAGCTTAGAACAATTTTCCAACTTCAGGGAACAATGTCTTGCTTTTACTTTCAAGAACACATGGTCATACACTTTAAAATCTTTGTTGATTCTTCCTTTATCTACGTAGATTTTATGCCTATCTTGGGCAGCCTTTAAATTATGCCTTAACTTTACCATCTTCTCCTCCATCTTCTGAAGTAGATCTAGCCCAACCACTGCGCGGTCTGCTAGGTTGTCCCGGTTCACTAGTGTGTTGCAATTTCTACCATAAAGTGTCTCAAATGGGATCATCTTTAAATATGCTTGATACCCATTGTTGTAAGAAAACTATACCAAGTGAAGGTAATCTTCCCATTTTGATGGTTTATCCATCACATACATCCTTAGCATATCTTCAATCACCCGATTTACCCTCTCTGCTTGTCCATCTCTCTCAGGGTGATATGTTGTGCTAAAGTTCAAATTTGTCCCACATCCTTTGAATACACCTTTCCAAAATTTTGATGTGAACTTGGAATCTCTTTCAAACACAATTGTCTTAGGTACACCATGCACCCTAGCAATTTCTCTCATGTATATATCAACAATGTCAATTGCCTTATTAGTCATCTTCACTGGAATAAAATGGGAAACTTTAGTAAGCTTATCCACCACTACCATAATAAAATTATGTTGCTTATCAATCTTAGGAAGATTAGTAATGAAATCCATGGTTACAACTTTCCACTTCTACTCAGGAATGGGAAAAGTTTGTAGCAAACCAGCTAGATGTTTTTGCTCATCCTTGACCTTTTGACATTCAAGGCATCTAGCAATAAAATCAGCAACCTCCTTTTTCATGCATGGCCAATAGTATTGTTTTTTTATCGATGTTGTTGTCTTCTGGTGGACTAGATGTCCTGCATAAGGAACTTTATGAATCTACGAAAATAACATATTTTTCAACTCCTGGACATTTGGCACATAAACTCTATTCCTATACATGAGGATTCCATCCTCTTTTAGCTCATAACCTTCAATTTTTTGTTGCAATTTACCTTGCTGCAAATTTTCCTTTATGTCCACATAGCGTTGATTTGATTTGGAAACCTCTAAAATTATGTCACTCAAATCTGACTTGCACATGATAATGGTTGTAGCATGCATCTTGTGCACCCTTCTGTTGAGTGCATCAACCACCTTGTTCTCTTTTCCTATGATATGATTTATGTCAAAGTCATATCACTGAGGAATTTTAACCACCTTATTTGTCTGGTATTTAAACTTGGTTGTCCAAATAGATACTTCAAACCACTATGGTCTATTATTAGTTCAAACATTTTAACCATGTTATAGTGTCGCCACATCTTCAAGGCATGCACTATGGTTTCCAATTCTAAGTCATGAGTAGCATAGAGCCTTTCATGATATTTTAGCTTTCTTGATTTGTAACATATAACATGTCCTTTCTTACTAAGGAATTCACCGAGCCCTTCCTTTCATGCATATGTGCACACCACGAACTATTCATTAGGATCAACAATCCTTAGTATCAACGCACTAGTCAATAAACTCTTCAAGTGATGAAAAAATCTTACACAATCAAAAGTCCACTCAAATCAGACACCTTTCTTTTGCAAGGATGTAATTGGGTGCACAATTTTTTAGAAGCCTTTAATAAACCTTCTATAATAACCTGCAAATCCCATGAAGGACCTCACCTCTGCAACATTTCTTGGTGTTGGCCATTCCTACATGGCCTTTATTTTTTCCGGATCCATAACTACTCCTTCCTTGGAAATGATATGACCCAAATAATGAATTTGTAACTGGTAAAATGAGCACTCGCTCAACTTTGCATACAATTGATTCTCCCTAAATACATGCAGCACCATCCTCAAGTGTTTCTCATTTTCTTCTTCAAACTTTGAGTAAATAAGTATGTCATCCATAAATACAATGAAAAACTTATCTAATTAATTTCTAAAAACCCCATTTATCAAACAAAGGAATATAGTTGGTGCATTTGACAACTTGAATGGCACCACTGTGAACTCATAATGTTTATACCTCATTCTGAATGCAATATTGTTGATCTCTTCTTCTCTAATTTTCACTTGGTGAGTATCCATATTTGAGATCAATATTTAAAAATATCTGTGTGCCCCTCAGTTGATTAAAGAGGTCAACTATCCTTGGTAAAGGATACTTGTTCTTATTGTTACTTTGTTCAACTTCCTGAAGTTGATGCAAAGTCTCAGTGTACCATCCTTCTCCATCACGAACAATACCAGGGCACCCCAAGGTGACACACTTGGGCGTATATATCCCTTCTTCAGAAGCTCTTCAAGTTTCATTTGTAATTCCTTCAACTTTGTCATACTCATCCTATAAGGAGTCTTGGATACATGAGTTTCTCTAGGCATTATATTTATAGATAAATCAATATCTCTTTTCGGTGGAAACCTCGGTATCTCCTTAAGGACATCCTAAAATTATTTTAGTATTGTACAGTCTTCAACATTTGGCATTGTATCCTCAGGTGCCTCCTCCATGTGCGTTGCAAATACTTGACATCCTTTCTTGCAGCTTTTCTTCAATTGCAAGGATGAAACTTCTATGATAGTTACATCCCTTCAAATGCCTTGAACTTCTCTTAACTTTCCTTCCTCATCCAAGAAAGTAAATTCCTTATTATAATAGTCTAGAACAACATGATGTTGGTCCAGCCAATCCATACCAATTAGGAAATCATACAAGCCCAAAGGTATGATATTCAAATAAGAGTTTGTGTGCAATACATTCATTTCCATTGGAGATGTCTTAACCATCTTTTTAATTTTCCTTTTTCCCTTGTAGCTAACTGCACTAACCAATATTTTCCAATCTTGCTTCTCGAAAATTGGAATCTTTCCACCATCTTAGGATCTAGATAACTATGACTAGCTCCTGAATCAATTAAAATAACAATGGATTGGTCATTAATATTACCTTCCACTTCAATCATGTGCGACTGAAACTCAACTTTATTGTAATCTAGGGCTACGTAAATCCTAGGTACATTTCTACCCATGTCTTCAATTGTCGCAGCTTATTGTACATTGTGTGTATTCCTCGCTTTTTCACCTCTTTAAGGGAAATATCTATACATATGATCTCCGCCACAACACCAACTTTGAATAGGTTGTTTCCTTGATCATTTCCCCATTGTCTTAGTCATT